>JNHV02000505.1:0-15200 GCA_001691785.3 Amanita brunnescens Koide BX004
CTGCTCAAGGTGCCTTTGAATGTTCCTGTGGTGGTGGGCATGATGAACCTGCGGCTCCTAATCAGCATGCGCATCGCAAAGTGAGGAAGAAGTCTTACTGTTAGAACTGCAGGAGGTCTGAAGATGGGGAATACAACGGTCAATCGACCTGTATTTATGCCTTTCAAGATTCCATTCAAGCACCATATACGTGCTGTTTATCTCTCTGCGTCTGTTTGTTATCTTCCATACACTCTGTCAATCTGAAATAGACCAACCCTTCTGAAGACGACATGATGCACTATTTTGGCACGCCAGTTTTGGGTTTGATTAGCGACGTGCCCGATTGAGTGTACATGCCATTTTTTAGCCGTTCGTTGCATTGTCTCTGACCCATATGGTAGGCGACTTCCGTTGCGAAGGGCATGAAGCAATGGGGTCGTTACTGTGTTTGGAACATTCCTTCGCACGGTTGTAAGTGGTGCCCATGCTGTGTCTTGGCAGCTACGCTTCTCGAATTCGATGTACCTTTTCAATCGCTACACAAGTTTAACGGACGGGCTCACTAATACACGCCAAAATCAGCTGGGAACCGTGAATCAAACGTTCACAACCAAATACTTTATCACGGTGTCTGTGGTCCCGCCAGTGCATCAACGCACCCTCTCGACGCAAAGCGGTGTGCGGGCTCCACGTACAAGTTGCCCCTGTCATCGCTCAGATTTGGCTCCGATATTGGAATAAGTTAATGGAACACTTCCCATGGTGTGGAATAATGGAATAATGGAGTGCCCACTTGTCCAATTTGCTTCCTATGATGACATATTGCGACATCCGTCGAAAACGAAGATGTACGCCATGTTTGCGACTTGGAATTATGGGAATAGGTCAAACGTGCATCTAAACAGAAACAAGGTTGAACGTTGACCGTTGATCATCGCCATTGGTCAGGACGATTGAGCAACATTCTCGATTTCAGCTCTGATCGGCTTTGCTCACTAACCCCATTTTTTGGATGACCTTCCTTTCTCTTCTACTTCTATCTTCACCTCTTCTCGTGAGATACATCTGTCCATCAATGTGGAGATGACAGGTAGATGGAAAGTGGACATGAGNCGTAGAAGTTCTAACTTTGTTGCTAAATTTCTCGTGAGATACATCTACTCGGATGGAAGATACCCGGTTGTCCGGGGAGACAGAATTGATCAAATCTTTAATACGCGATAGTAGTCTGGCTCTCCCACATGAGTTGAAACAACGAGATACGAAGAATTTATACGCTCTGGAAGATGTGTACCGCACACAAAATTTCATCGCATGGCTCAATACGCAATTTGAACTAAGCTTCCATCGTCAATGTTTGTACGGAAATTTGCATCGCTATAAGCTTACCCATATTGTACCATTTTCAGATTTTGGTTCGATGATCTTGAACAGGTTGAGCTTCAGGCAGAGAGCTGCGGGCAAGCTGTGGCCCATACGAGCCGAAGCCGACTATCAAAATATTGCAAAATCCGTGTCTCGCCATGGAAGTCGCGCCGATCGCGCGTAACGAATGTGCAGTCCGTTCTTGTACTTCTGCTCTAATATGGATACCATGAGGTCGCTGTCAGCATGCACAGTAAACTCCGGTCAGTTGCACTCGCGACGGCCACGCTCTTACGGGAAGAAATTAGCGAACATGTGACACGATGGCTTGTCACAATATTTACATCGAATCAAGGGCATTCGCACGGTTGTAAATGGAACCGGGAACCATAATAACTGCGAAGTACTGTGCTTACTCGATACTCAATGAGGGAGAGTGGTGTACCCGGTGACCATGCCCCAATTATAGTATGCAAGTGTGGCTCCTATCACCACTCATATTGCGATAGGTTAATGAAGCCACTTCCCATGGAGTGGAACAATGGAACAAACGTCCCAATTTAGTTTATATTGCGACATCTTCCGTCGGAAAAATATTTGCGACTTGAAGTCCTCATTCTTGTCCCCGAAACAGTGCGGATTCCTGTTGGTGCCTGCAGTAGAGAATAAAGTTGACTGTCACATTGGTTTGAGCAACATTCGCGTTTTGAGAACTTCCCCGCTTCTGACCGGCTTCCCTAGAAGCCTCGTGAGATACATCTAACATATGGCTAATCAGGGCAGATAGACAGGAGACATGATGACAAGCGGAGATAGGACGAAATCATTGTGAGAAGGGTCGCGGATTCCTAGTCGGGAATTAGTCGAATGTCCTGAGCTAATGGCGTTAGACCCGGAATAGGTTCATGAAGTACTTCACATGGTATGGAATGCAATACACATGTCCCAATTTCTATGATGCTATATTGCGACATTATCCAGCGAGAACTAAAATGTTCGCGACTTGGAAACCTCGATCCTGACCCCAAAACAGTACGGGTCCATTGTTCCATCAACAGGGGCTATCAGTAACGGGAGACATGCGTAATGAAAAGCGGATATGAAACGTTTCTCATGAGATACATCTACACCAACATATTAATTGGGCTAATCAGGACTACGAACAAAGACATATATCCCCAAGAATCTCTTTTGATGCGCACTAGCAGTCCCTATACCAAGAAATATACGTCTGGTGGAAGCTACGTGGGTATCTTGACCGTATGGCGACCTGTATGTATCACAGCCGTACGGAAATGGCAGAAGTATACTGTTGGCTTTGCTATGGTTTCAAATGTATAGCGCATACCGCGCATTGACCTGTCAGGGTGACTTACGGCGTATCATTTCCGGAGCTTGGAGCCTTGGACAGGTTGAGCAGCGAGTGGAGAGTGGCCGTGGCCCATACGAACATAACATTCTGGGGCAGCTGACTATCAACTTATCGAGATCCTGCAAAAGTCACGTCGCGATCCAATCGAAGCACCACCAGACCGAAGTTTGACGCGGCTTGCGACAAATGTGCACTCGGCCCTTCTCTACGCTGTTTCCGTCTAAATACCCTGAGTTCAATGACTGGAGTTTATGACACACGATTGCTAGGCTTGGATAGTTCAGGATGACACTAGCATCCCTCTGTAGCTGGCAACTTCTTTTCTTTATCTACCCGCTAGCGTGTATCTTCAACGCTAAATTTTTTATGCATTGCGTGGTTCGCAAGCGTAGATATTAGATGTGCGCTTCGCTTGTCATTCTTAGAATAATGCTCGGCGCCGTTTGTCATCTCACCCGGTCTATTAGCACACGTAATCCAACCAGAATCACTGACATCTCCAAATGACAACCGCCAAACGCCATCCCATACTAATTTCACAATCAATCTATGATTTTTTCGTCAAGGCGCCGGGTCCGTGCTTCAACCAAATTATCAGATTATTCCAAACTAGAGTACAAGAACAGACGACTCGCCATTCGGACATTTGGTAGCTAATGTTCCAGGTGGCATCTCCAACAATGGGTTTAGGTTTAGGGTCGGGGAGTGGCGGGACAATTCCACCGTTGATGGTTAACTGTGCTGCGCCGCTAAGCATCAAGTTGATGGTGGCCGGCCCAACGGTACCAGTGACAGTGTATGTCCCGACGAAGTCATTCAACTCATTGTACGTCATGGTGGGCCCAACAACGATCAGTTTAGACGGAAGTTGCGGCTTGAATGAGCCGATGGCGCGCACAGTGAATCCGTCGACGATGAAAGCGCTAGACAACGTCTCACTGTCTAAAGTCATTGAACTGCCATCTGGGCCTGATACGGGCATAATGAATCTTGGTAACCTATGCTTTTAATCAGGTTATGCTCTACAGGAGAATGAAAATAAGGCAAACTAGAGGATTTCACGCAGTTGTGCGGCGCTGAAGGTAGGGGTACTACAATCAGATCCTCATATTTATGGTCAATGGTGTATTCCTGCCGAACGCCGCTTACGTTTATCAGGAGGTCTGATGGCATTAGTACGTAAATCGGATGAGCCTTATTTTCCTCATTAGGAAGCGGYCACTCCACGGTGTCCTCTTACTTTTGTTCTCTTTGTGATAACGACTTTACATAATGGGCATGGCGAACTTACGTATCCGTAATTAGCATGCGTACTGCATGAGGATGCAGATGTTACACTCCATCAGGCGGCACTTGGGCGCGACATTTCTGTAATGATTTTTGCACTACTCTATGTACGATGTGTATATATAATGTATGGTCAGGATTATGCCTGCGATATTGACTTTGGTGACTAACTTCAACGATCACGCATGTCATGGAAGACCATGGACCAGCCAACGCACAACAAGTACTACCTAATAACACCTCGTTACCATCGGCGGTGTCTGATGCAGTCTCCGTCCTTGTAACAGGCTTTGGGGTAAGTTCTTCCCCGACAAAAATCCTCAACCCAGGACGGAAATTGACAACGAATCAGCCATTCAAAACCCACCTTGTCAACGCATCGTTCCTAATTGCCTCCTCTCTCCCTTCCACAATAGCATTACCCGCACCCGGCAGTCGCTGCAACATATCCGTCCACGTCCATCCTTCGCCGATACCCGTATCCTACTCTAGCGTGCGTGAAACTATTTCAGCCATACTCGACGATTTTGCAAATTCCCATGCGGGCCTTCGACCAGACATCATAATCCACATAGGCATCGCATCGACCCAGCCATRCTACATCGTGGAAACACAAGCTCATCGGGACTCATACAACCAGGCGGATATCAACGGCCGATCGGGTAACGAGGATGGGGAGAAGATATGGCGAAAGAAGGGTTTTCCAGGACTCTTGAGACCAGGTCCTGCTGCATCGGCTACGATCCTAAAAATGGCGACCAGAGACTTTTCCCAGCAAATAGATCAGTGCCATCCATCGTCGAAGGTGGTGGCATACCCACCAAACAACCACTTCCTCTCGACCTGGAAATCGTTTGTGCCTCTTAATGCTGATCTACGCATCTCTTACGATGCGGGACGGTATCTTTGCGAGTTCATCTTTTACACCACGATGTCGCAATTGATGTCGGAGGGTCGAGACCGGAATGTAATCTTCTTTCATGTTCCGGATTCGTGTGACGATGGCGATATAGAGATGGGGAGGAAGGTTGCGGTTGCATTGATTAAAACGTTGGTGACGTGTTGGATTGAGGAGGCGAAAACGTAAAATTGTACTAAAATGTAACGTTGCTCACAAAAGAAACGCGTCCGCCCGCGCCAGGCACATTCTTCTCACCTTCCACCATCATGGCTTCTGTCCGGGGTGTTCCACGGGGCCTGGCTCAAGACCCGCCGTGGCTGTACCAGAAGAGCAAAAACTTTCTGAAGCAGATACGTGGATGACTTCGCCCCAACGAGAAATATGAACGAGAAATAGGCCACATATATCATCTTCAAGAAACGGTTCGCCTGTTGCGTACAAGCCGCTTGCCATGTTCCATACCTTGGTCAACAACAACATTACGAAACTTTGGAAAGGATCCGTTCAATGCCGTTGATCCTAGCGTTGAAGAAGTTGAGCATTTCCTTAAAGGCGGCCAGCGACATGACCTTCTTCTTCTTTGATACTTCTACCATGACATTTGGCAAGGATAACAACGGGAACGCCATTGTAGATACAAATTAAACCTTGAGACCCTTCAGCTTCAGATTCAAGGCGCGTTATCTGACCTTTTATGACTAGTGGAGAGTTACTGTGGTCGATGCCCATATGGGATCTTAGCGGCATTTTATTGTCGACTACTAATCCTCATGCAGCACTTTCCGAGTCTCCGAGCTGGATCGGAGGTTTGCGCTAACCGCGCATATAGGGAACGCCTATGTTCATCATGGGTTCCACACATAAAACAAGACCGGAACGCTTTCAGGCATGGCGGAAAGCGCCTTCGACGTGGTCATCACGAGTGTCAGGAAGAGGTTTGAGCTATTCTTACTGCCAATTACTAAACAACTACTGTTGATAAGGAAGTTAAGTGAGGTCCGGYAAAAGGGCGAATTGTGGACGTTGTCTAACAGAGCCAATATATCTGCTTACTATGTCTTTTCATTTATTCGAGCCTATTMACAAACGATACAAAATGTTCATCTCGGCAAACAGCTACATCTCATAGTTTACTCCGCACGGATATCCTTTCGTTACTGACATGGACAATTGAGTGAATGCAAGATATACACAGGGTATCTCCATCCCAGATCTTRAGAGCGTCAAACGCTATGAGCTGCACACGAGCGCAAATTACTCACTTCACCTCTAGAAGTTCGGGTGCGGCCATCAAAAGACATGGTGGTACCCACAAGCCGCAGTTTGCGCCCACTGGTAGTCAAGATGAGAGTCTGAAAAGTTACAACTAAGCAGATCCAGGACTACTTACAGTTTAGCTGGCTGGTGRAAGACGTAATTCATTGCCTGGCTAACACCCGTGGCATCCATGCCGAGGGCAAGTCCGAGGACAACAATTGCGGAGGAAGTGCACCTAGAATCCAATTTAGATAGAGTCTGCGGATGTATATAAAGGAAGCATTGGATACGGACGCTTCCAGGAAAAGCGCGGCACAAGCGCCATGCATTATTCCAAATGAATTGCACATTTCTGCGTAAACTCGATTCAATCACCGTCGTATGAAAGCCGCGCTCGATTACCCACCCTTGGTTACGACGACCTCGTGCACAGATTCCGCCCATGCCCTCCCAGCCGCCTTTCCGCCTTCGACGCCATACACGTTGATAGCCGTGTATTTACTCCGGTCCGCCACCAAGGGTGCAAATGCCCTCTCCTGGTCCTTGCCGGCGAAGTGAGCATAGATCCTTGCGACGAGTTGCTTRAAATCGTCAGGTAAGTTGCCCTGGACAGTAGTCGGGTTGAAATTGGGCACTTTAGGAGTGAAGTCGAAGCGCCTTTGGACGTCGGCCGACGGTGCAGGTATAGGCATGCGCGTAGATGTGATTTGCGGTGAAGGCATATAGCACTTCAACTTGTCAAGTTTACGGGAATAGATAAACGAGCTAACGCGTTTATGGGATGTTCGCTCTTCGAGCTGTCCGTGCGATCAGTTTTTGAAGCTGTGAGCTTCTGATGTCCCCGCGCCGGTTGCCCGGTTGCTTACCTAGGTCTTCATTTCCGCTCGTCCATCGCATCATTTAACTACCTTCCTAGACTTGCATTTCGCGAGATAACTCATAGCAGGGGCTGGAGTTTCGTTGGAAGCTTGTTTGACGTGTAGCTCTGGGATGGCTACTCTTTCGGCTCGGTTCCGGTCAGCGGGCGAATTCGGCTATTTTTATTTCCGAGCGATTGCCCAAATCGGAACTCATTGTGCGCGCCTGATTACTAGTCTATTCTACAAGATACCCAGGTATGCCGCAAGCACTTGGTGAATTAATATGGGTTCCAGCTATCAAATCTGTGATTGATATTTTCTTAGTGTTTGTTACTGGCAATGCGAACAAACTTCGGGAAGTRAAAGAAATTCTCGCGCCGTACAACATTGAAATCGAGTCCCGAAGTCTTGATGGTGTGTTATCAAACGACATGTTCCAGTACACACGCTCTCATCACCGCTGGATCAGTCCCAGAGGTTCAAGGAACGACTCAGGAAGTTGCTATAGCCAAGTGTCGCGCAGCCGCTGACATTGTAAGCGTGATGGCGGAGATCTGAGGGCGACTGATTATCCACGGGGCTTAGATCGGCGGTCCATGCATAACGGAAGACACTGCACTATGCTTCAAAGCACTAAATGGTCTTCCTGGTCCCTACATCAAACATTTCATGGCGTCCGTTGGTCATGAAGGTTTAAATGCCATGTTGGCTGGTTTCGACACAAAAGAAGCCACTGCATTATGTACTTTTGCCTATTCGGCTGGTCCTGGTAAGCACCGCAATTCTTTAGCCGAATTGGGATAGATCAGGGATGACATACACAGGAGCTGAACCGGTCCTGTTCGAAGGGAAAACGGATGGCGTAATAGTTAGTGCACGCGGGCCCAATGCATTTGGATGGGATCCCGTATTTCAGCCTCATGGTACAGGACTGACGTTAGAATTTTTTCCCTTGTGTCAAAACGTCATGATGAACATGAATTGCAGATATGCTGAGATGCCATCAAATCAGAAGAATGGCCTGTCGCACCGGTCGAGAGCTCTTTCTAAACTGCGGGAGTTCCTTGCTGCACAGTAGATTTAAGTACATATTGCTATATATGCCAACAGATTTGATATAGCTATCAGCGCTCAGCAGTGGCCCAGACGGTTTRCAGAAGTGTCACGCATATTGCACGCCGGCTGCTCGAAGTGACTCTCGCGCGCATCCTYAAAACGGCTTTGAACGTTTCCCCCACTCAGCTTTGATACTGGCTTCGATCTTCCACATGTCAGCAAGCAAAATTACGAGAATCTGCAAATTCGTGAGTAGGACACATAGAGAACAAGCTGGAAGCAACTGCCACGGTTCGGAACAGATCGGAGTCATACTCGTATTTGTTGGTATTTGCGTACAATGCTGCGGCGCTTGAACTTGTCCAAACGCGGATATCAATGTCCGAATTTTACAATCTAGTCTCTAGTCGTGCTACGTTTTGAGACTGCATATCCTACATTCATCGACTGATCGAACATGAATAGCATTGGAGAAACATCGGGTTGCAGTCCTGATATTTGAAGTTCACAGGACGAGTGGATGATATTCAATTTCTCAGTCCTCAAGTTAGAAGGGAACACGCGCGTCATATATCATTTGTGAAACCCCTGAATACGAGCTGCCTTGAAGATATGCCAACGACTGGTCCGACGTACCTGCGATTGGTATGTGCAGAAACGCTAGCATTTAAATAACTTACTCATCTTCGACTTGATGGCATAATTGTCGTCTCGAAAATTCCTTCATGTTTCTGTCTGCGCAAACAATTCCTGTCGAATGTAAGAGCGGCAATCAAGGGCCACCCGGTACTGTGACATTTTTTGACCATTATTTTACATTAAACTATTACTAGACTGGCGGCTGACAATCAGTCAGGAATATAAAGCTGCCCACGCGCGTCTCATCTCTCTTTCCAGTTTACCACATTCTACACACACACCATGCACGCTATCATCGCCTGCAATGTTCCCAACTTCGTTGGCGCTGGTCGTCAACCTCTCTCCGCCATCCACAACCTTCCCGATAGCTATTCCAAAACTATCCAAATTGATTATGCTGACGACGCTATAGGTTGTCTTCGCGTCGAGGACACGCCGGTCGCCACGTCGCCAGTGCCGCCTACTCTGAAGCGTGTCACGACTATTAACAAGCTTGAAGGTATTGCCATGCTTGAACGCAGGAAGGCTCGTCTCGCTCAAGAGGAAATTGTTCTTTCTTTCCGACTGGATGGTCTGGCTCAGGCTTCATCCCTCAAGCGCGTCAGGACTATAAACAAACTGGAAGGACTTGGAATAATTGAACGCAGAAACGATCTTGTTGCTGAACGAGAGTCTGGATCTTTGGCTCAGGCTTCGTCTCTTAAGCGCGTCAGGACTATCAACAGACTGGATGGTCTTGCAAAATTGGAACGCAGAAAGGCTCACATTTCTGGGGAAGATTTTACTATCGCGTTTCCTTTGACTGGTGCTGTTCATGCTTCAACTCTTAAGCGCGTCCGTACGATTAACAAGTCTGCTGGTCTGGCGATGCTCGGACGCCGCTTTGCTGAGGACTTTGATGCTAATTCTGCTAAGTCTGAGGCTTGTACTCTTAAGCGTGTAAGGACGATCAATAAGCAGAGGGGCCTCAAAATCCTCGAATGCAGGAAGACTTGCGTCTTTGAGGACGCGTCTATCCAAGCTTATTCCACTATGGCTCAGGAGGCGCAAGCCAGTTCCTGAGGGCTGACTCGGGCAGGGTGTCCGATCAGGATTTGTTCTCTTTTCTTCTTTTTCGCGGTTTGGCTGATGTTTTTGTAGTTCCTTTCTTATTCCTTCCGCGATTCGACTTAACGATGAACCAACCATACAACGTGAGTGTTATCTTTAACCACTATGGTCTGATCCTTTCTTTAAGTGAAACTTTGGCGGAATACCGAGTCGATGCGATCCGTCAAATCACAGCGCTGGCGTTTCCAGGTTCAAGGCAGGAATGGTGAGGCGGCAGGGGGAGGACGTGCGGCTCTAGCCAAGTCATGCGTCCAAGTCCAGCTGTCCGATGAAGCCGCTGGTGAGAACGCTGAGTACGCAGTGGAGGGTGGTGGAGTGCTTGCCACATTCCGCCATCCGAGGAAGCTTCTAAAGTATAGCGTTCAACGAACCGGCACCTGTCTCTCGGGATTCGGGAAATCCGTCAAAGACCTGCAATGGCGAACTTCGACGATAGGTGAGCGACTTTGTCTATTACTGCGATAAATTGAACGGTGCATTCGCAATCAGCCTCAGCACCTCCAGACGACGATCCTCGCTTTTTCTTCTATTTTCTACATACCTTTGCAATGCTTTTATGTAAGTCCCACTCGGTAGCTTTTCCCCTAGGCCCAGGGGGGTTTTTAACGCACCCGAGTTGGCGACCCCGCACCGAAATTCATGTAAAGCGCATCATGTAAAACCTTGTTCAAAAAATGAACTTCTGGGCCCATGTCACYGTTTGATTGTGAGGATTTGAGATTCCGCATCGGTTGTTTAGCAAAAACAGGTCATTGGTTTATAGGCCTCTTGAAGGCAACTGATCCGGTGCTACAGATATTCAAGATCGATATAGATAAGATGGCATTKGAGGATCTGTATTGCAATTGCGTAAAATGAGCGTGCGGTCTGCCGAGTCGAAGTTTGTCACGTCCATCAAAATGTCGCGCCTTTTGTGACGCATGTCTTCAACACTCTCCTTCGTTCCCCGAAAAGTTACTACGTCCTCCAGAAAGCATAATTCACAGGCTCAGTCCATAGCTCAAGTCCAGACCAAAGAGACGTTAAACAATAAGTCGGAGCAAGTCGATGCACTCAGTAATGATGCGTCCAACGTCATACAAAGAGACGGAAAGGGGAAGGGGAAAGCTAGAGCTACGGAACAATGGACGTCGAAATTGACGAATGACGACTATGCACATCTGGTCTGTCTTGCTCTGTCGGACTAYGCGTTGTGGTTAGATCCTGACTTGCGAAGAGCACTGGATCCAGAACAGGCAGAAGAATACTCGACTCAATGTAAGTATTCTCATATATGGAATGGTYGATGTTCTCAACCATCTACTAGATATCCCTCTTAACAACGTCCTTGAGCGCTTGCCGTCGTCTTTCGGCGTAGTTCCCCCACAGACGACCGCTCCAGTGGGAATGGTGAAAGCTTTGCGGGCATGTGCAGCCGAACTTGTCGACGCGCGGTTGTTGCTGGAAGAACCGTCATTGGAGTCGGACGGGTGGCATCAGGCGGGTAGCGCCGCAGCTGGCTCTAAGTCTCGGGGAGGATATGAGTTGCGTCGGAAGGATTGGACGCGGGGAAACATTTTAGCTATGCTTTCCTATTCAAAGAAGGATTGGCAAGAGAGAACAATCTATGTCGTGCGTCTTTTTTATGCTTGTATGCCACTTATTAATGTGTTTCAAGGAGCACATACCTACTACGTATCGGAGCGTCCCTGGCGTGCTGCGCCTAATTGGCGGCCTTTTAGCCACCAGTTTGACTTGCCTTCACCCTCTGATGCGCATACAAGGGGTAACTCTGCCTGCCCACCACCAAGATAAGCCCGACGATGCCCCGACGTTCAAGGACTTCTGCCTAGTTACACTAGCATCCGCTGAGGATGTTGAATTTCTGACGAAACAATGGCAGTGGAATCGAGGAACAGATGCAACAAAGGAAGGAGAGATCAAGGGCAATGTTGATGTGTCAAAAGAAGCAACCAAGTTTGGCTTCCGGACGCTTAAAAAGTCCGATTGGGATCGACTGAGAGAAGAATACCTGCATTATCGCACTCGGTTGATTCAAGAAATCAACGAATACGAAGATGCGCACGCGGAGCCCCCAATGATTAGGAAACATATGCGGGAGGAGGAAGCCGTCATGGCGAATACACCTTTGAGTAGTGGTACTACACACATGCATCCACAGCCAACTCATCTGTCTCCTAACGCGCCCTATCCGTACGGATGCCTTGTTTTCGTGCGAAACATACATCCAGAGACAAACAAGACGACTTTGCGCGCCCTATTCTCCTCCGTATTCCAGAACGAACCTGACGGTACACTCACAAAAGATGGGTTGGATTACGTCGATTTCAACAAGGGTGTTGACTCTTGTTATCTTCGGCTTTCTACGCCCGCGCATACAGATGCGCTTGTGCTGCACTTTACGAAGCAACGGCTGATTCAAGKGAACGGGATGGATGGCAGGGGAGCCGCCATCGATTCGTTGTCGACGGCGAAGCCGATGGTGCTYGAAAAGGTATTGGGTAGAAGGGAAGAAGTTTATTGGGAAAGGGTTCCGGAGAAAGTGCGTAGGCAGGCCGTGCAAAAGATGATCGCACTCACTGAAGATGGGCGGCCCTATGATTCTGGCGTGGAGTCGCAGAGGAAGAAGAGGAAGAAGGGTTAATGTTAGGTTGGCGTGTTTGTTAGCCTAAATCACACCTTTCAAAGCATTTATGTTGATTTTTGTAGGGAGTACTACTACAGGGTGCTAGTGATTGACATTCGACAGATATCGAAATGTGAATTTGGCAGTGCCTAATTTGCGCGAGAAACCTACGTGTGCCATTACTACTTGAGGAGATCGAACGAAGGTCTGAGAAACAATCATGCTTAGAGTACGCTAATGAAATGGGGATGGTAACTCGTATGTCTAGGAGGATTCTTCTACCCCAAGTTGCGTTCTTTCGATTCTTCAAGACATCCAAGCAGGAAGATGACAACATTCGCGATTGGATTGACTGGACTCAGGGGTCAGCTTAGTAGAGCTGTTGCCCCTTCGTCTAAGCGCTCCATATGGGTTTGATTTAGGACACACAGAAGGCATGGAAAATCACCGGACGAATGAACATTCGGGACGGTCAAACCGGTGTGCCCGGGCCGATGTGGCTGTGTGCAAGCAACGCCAAATCTTTTTTTCGCATAGAAAAATGTATTCACGTAATATGTAATATACACCGAGCAGAGAATATTAAACTATATGYGCTAAGGCGGGCGAATCGCGAGGATAGGATCTACAAAGTAGGTAAGAGGCATAAGGCTGCAAAAGAAAGACAAAAGGGGAAAGACGCCCAAGAGCGCCAATAAAGCGAAGCCTGCCTTCAGGCAGGAGGCGTTCCAGTGCAATGCCAACTCCGAGTCGTGCATGTTGCACCAGACCCGCCTGCTGAGCAGAGTTGTACGCACAAGTAGAGGCGGATTTGAGTACTATTATTMTAGGACTAGTCACTGATAGAGTAACTATTAGTGGTGCTACTATTGTTGTTCTACATGCATGCCTATCTGCGTGATACTAAGTGCGCTTTACGAATACACCAACCCTTCTATGCGAATAAAAAAAAAGTGCGCTCGTTCATTGAACTTTACCTATTTGGGTTTGGTGATGATTGCACACTCATCTTTGCACCGTTGATCTCGAACACTTTCCGTCCGTCCGTCTCTTGATCCACGAAAAAATGGTGATACACCACAGCGACCTTGGTGTCACTTGTGTGCGACTAGCATGGTCATACTGCATCATCGTTCTTCAACATCCTTACTCACAGAACACGAGACGCCTTTGTTTAATGCCTCGAAATGGGGGATAATAAGGTACTTAACCGACGACAAAGTCTTACAAAGTTRCAATCCATATACAAAAAAAAATTCCTTCAATATCAAGTACACGGCAACGCTTGCTATTTGAAACAGTCAGGTTGATTCAAAGGTCTATAACGAATGACGAACTGAGCAATCCGCCAAAGGGAAGTCTGTCATCACTAGCCAATGGACCATGAACCACTTCCACCAATAGTTAATTTGTCGGAAATGTGCGGGTTCAGCCTGCCCGTAAGGTGTAATGTGACACCGTCGTATTCAAACGTGATGTCGATGCGGTCTGTTCCGAGGTAGGACAAAGGGTCCGTAATCGTGATCTGGTATGTCCCGCTGAAATTATCCAGGACATTATACGTGATAGAAGTCGTAGGGCAGTTGAACGATGGAACAGATTTAGTGAATTTGCCCGTGATCACGAGGGTGAGGTTCGTCTCCTTGGGCTTGAAGGTACCAGTGAAGTCCTGACCGCCTCCAACAAATGTACCGCTAGCTGATTTGGACATTGGGAACTTTTGCTCCTAGTTAGGATGTTCACTATAGAAAAGAAGGAAGAAATCGGACCAGTGGATTTTGTGCTACAGCAAATGTAGAGTGTTTGACGAAAGACTGTGTTGTGTTCCAGCACTGATGGCGAACCTGTGCATTTCACTTGTCAATCACGCGCTTGTGTAAGCTGCACACTGCCATAGCTATAAATATACGCCATTTGCCCGTCAGGACACACACATCGATAACCATCAGTATTTTTTTGCGAACGTTAGCAAGTGCTTGTCATTCATCTGATCCTGGGATTTCAAATCGGTATCYATTGTGATGGCATCGTGCGGACTATGGCAACTCGTGGCATTAGCCAGCACTGAGAGCCTTTACAAGTTATTCCGCGGCTCTACGTTTTCAGTCAGCAAGATGAATCGCAACTGCAGACCATTGTTGCACTCGATTTATGTAGGCTCTCTGCCGGTGTTAAGGTGGCTCAGAGAACATAGAATGTCCCCTTTTACACCCCAAATGCATCAGCGCGCACGTGCCGGCACACTTTTCGGGGGAGCAGCCGATAGTGCTTGAAAAGGTATTGGGTAAAAGAGAGAAGTTTATTGGGAAAGGGAGTCGCAGAAAAAGGCAGGTTGGCAGCCTAAACCACACCTTTCGGTACATTTATGTTGATTTTTGTAGGGAATACCACAAGGTGCTAGTGATTGACATTTGACAGATATCGAAATATGAAGCTTCACAGATGCCGATTTGAAATCCCAGGATCAGATAAATGACAAGCACCTAATGCTTATTGATGTACGTGTCATATGTTGAGAACGGTATGGGGATAAGCGGGAGATAATATGTGATTGTCACTAGTCACACTATTTACTGCTATGTATCCGCTGTGTATGGCTGAAGGGTTGCCGGGCGTACTGCCTTCGACAGCGTATACTATCAGTTCCGCTGGGTTTGAAAACGTCCAGGTGTTTGAAAACTCGAATTCTAGCTTCTCCCTGTAGACCTGTGCTCTTGTAACTCTCGGAATAAGTAACTATAGTAT
>JNHV02000506.1:0-15111 GCA_001691785.3 Amanita brunnescens Koide BX004
GTGATAGATGAACTAAGAAACCAGAGGGTTACCTATTGGCACTTTGCCAGATTCCCAATATTTGGGTCAGGAATTGAGTTTAGCTGATGACTCAAACCCTTTGGATAAAAAACAGAGTCAATCAATTTGGCAAAGTGCCAATAGGTAACCCTCTGGTTTTTTAGTTCATCTATCACCTCAAATTTCCTCAGATTTTTCCCAATTTTATTCAGGCCATAAAATCAAAAAAATCAAAAAACATTGACTCAAGTTGTGGCATCACTACTAGTAGGATAGACAATCACAGAGAAGAGTACTTTTCAACAGGGGCAGAAGATAGCTGGATTATTTGTCCTAAATTATTGGAAGCTGGCAATGCAGAGGAGTGGAGGACATCTACCATGGCTGCCACCATGTATACTGTTCAGAAGGGACAAAGTTGGCTATGGGTGAAGAGGATCACGATTGGGTCCAATGAAGGGCAGATAGTTATCAATGACTATGCATGATCTTACACATTGTGATAGCGTACAGCTACAAAATTTATTGTACAATTGAAGCAAGGAGAACCTGGACAGATGTCAGGGTCACTAAGYACAAAACACAGCGCAGCACGTACTGCAGATGGCGTTAGACCAAGCTCCTTGAGAGATTTGGAGAAATCAGCGCGAGTAAACGTTTTTCTATCGCAGATCAGCTAGGCAATCTATCCATCTAGAGCTGGCATACCTTGGGAACGTCTGCGTGAACGTTACGGTTTCAACATCAACGGTAAGAGTCTGGGCTGCCAAATACTCTGCGACGGCACTTAGAGCTTGAAGCATCTCAGTTTACGATACGCAAAGTATAATAGAGCTGTACACACGTGCTTCGCTTGGGAGGGTTGTCGTGAATGGCTGGCCGCCAGAAGCCAAACGTATCTGGAGCCGAGTTTCCTTGAATTCTTTGGTTGAACCACCCTGTGTTGCTCTAGCAGCGGCTGCAGGCGTGCTCTGAACCGCGCTGGTCATCGGCTCAGCTTGGCCTTCACGGAGGGCCTTTTCCCGGGCTGCTTTCTCCGCGCGTGCCTGCTTGTCTGCTTCGATCTGTGCTTTGATAGCTGCGCGCGCACGGGCGTCTTCGGCCTTTTCTATACATTTTGGATATAATTATGGATGATGAATGGGTGTTGGTGCTGATACCTCGTTTTTTGGCTTCGGCCTCTTGCATGGCCTGTTTCACCTTGAGCTCCTCTTTGATTTTATTCATGTCCTATGCGATATGAGACGGGAAATGGACACCATGAGACAGCACACGCCTTTCCGGCTTTCCGCCTCAGCGCCTCGTTGGCCTTGTTCTCCTTTGCATCTTCTTCAGCTTTCTGGACCTTCTTCTGGGCCATTTTTTCGCGCAGCTCTGCGAGCTTCTGTTTCTTCTCTTCCTCTGTCAAGGGCTTTATCTGCAGAGAGGAGGATGAGCAAGAGGCCTGGAGTGCGACAGGCGTGCAGTGACCTCTTCGGTCGACTCCTCGAACTGATCGTGGCCAGTCTTTTCTGCATGGAAATTGGCTAGGGCCGTGTTCTTGAATACCTTGCCGCACTCGGAGCATTTAATGCTCTGGAACAAGAAAGTGAGGAGCGCGTCTCAGACTGGCGCTATCACATACCTTTGCCTCGGCGTCGGCACTGGCGAGCAGCTCGAGATCGGGATCGTCTTCGTCCATCGCGGCTGGGGTTGGCTTGGACTGTTGGGGTGCGTTGGGATCAGGAAGTGGATCTGCTTCGTGTTCGAAAATATGGTCCATTGCGGGCTGGAGGCCGCGGTTGCTGGTGGCGCTGAGGGCCCCTGTGGATATGAGCTGGGTACGGGGAAGAGAGAGAGTGTGCGCACAGTCAACTCTGGCTGGGTCGAAGCCCATGGCTAGTAGGGAGTCGCGGTCAGAAGGCATGAGGCGCTTGGCAGGTGTGCGACTCTCTCATGACTGCCGCGATCGGGCCCGTCGACGAGGACCTGCAGAAGCTGTACAACGAAGTCTGGGCAGAGTTCGCAGACGACCCTGGTGCTCACGATGACCTCGACAACATATACAGTGTCTATGCCGCCGAGCCCGATCCAGTGCCCCCGACCGTATCCACAACTCCTGCCGCTCCCCCGCCTTCCACAGGCCCAGTCACCACTCCTCCATCTTCCGCCCGCAGTCCCATCCGTCGCTTGCCGCCTACCCCGACTACCCCTGCCAACCTATCAATCTCCCCGTCCTCGCCTGAGCCCTACTACGACGCTGCGCGTCCCGGCCACTACAGCACCGACTCCTATGCCTCCACTTCGAGCTCAATAGACATGCTCAAACGTGTAACAACCGGGGGCAGCAGCCGCAAGCTCCCCCAAGCTCCCGTGCAGTCGTTCAGCCACTATTCGGACAGAGATTCCCTCTCTTCCATCCATTCGCAAAACTACGATGCCCCCCACGCTGCGGATTACAGGCAGGCCCCTTCAAACGGGAATTTCGCATACCCAGACAACTATAGTTATCCTACGCCGCCGACGCCCCCAGCAGCCTTGGGATTTTCTCGCAGCCTATCGCACAGACCGAGTTACGAAAGCGTATCAGAAAGCTCAAACAATGTGCCTGGGTTGAACTATCCCGACCGGCGAGCAGGATGTGCGTTGCTTGTCCGATTGTCGTGTCCGACTGCCACTGACCGAGTATAAACAGTCTACGCAGATCATAGCATGTCAAGGAGCGTGTCCGAGTCCTCGCAGTCCCTTTATCCGCGTTCGGCTGCCCAGTACACTGCCGACACATCGTTGCTCATGCCCCAGCCGTCCCCTCAAAACGACACATACATCTACTCGGAAGACGATGCGCTTACCAGGCGTCCTACAGAGGTTTTGACCAATCTTCGCGATTATCCTTCCAGCCAACCGTACGAAATTGTAGAGGACGACTATTGGGAGGATGAAGACGAGGACGACGAGACGCGCTTTGTCAATTTCGCCATGTTGTCGCATATGGCGGTCCAATTACGCGACAAGGTTCCGCGCGGAACCCACGTCAAGGGTAGCATTCCCTACTCTCGCGCGTTTACCGGCAAAGATATAGTGGTAAGCACGACATGTGGCTAGTTATTGCTTGATTTAAATTTCCAGTCCAGTCAACAATACAATCGATCATCCAGCGCGAACTAGCCATCAATCATGGAATGTCGACCAACGATAGGCGCGCGGCCTTGCATGTAGCCCGCAGCTTGCAAAGCCAGCTGTTCTTCTACGAAGTTGAATGGGGAAACAGGGTGCTGCAGGACAACGTTGAAGAYGTTTACATGTTCTTGGACGATCAAGAAGGTACCTCTGAAACGGTGATGGAAAGAGAAGAGCTTCCGACCGGTGTTATCACCATGTTGACCAGGTGTTATACGCCCATGTGCGGTGAAGGCGGCGTCTGCTATTCATACGGGTGTCCGCGCATGGTACATCTGCGTTGTATCTCTCGAACGGCTTTGAATATTGACGCGTCTCTATAGAAAAACTCTATTACAGGTCCTTTGCCGTCGTCAACAGAGGGGCCTTCTACCAAGGCGGAATCTTGGAGTGCATTGGTTGACCCAGAAGTACTCCAGTCCTTGCCCAGGAGTGAAAGGAACCGGCAAGAGTGAGTCGGAATAGTTTGGTCGCGACGACAARCTCACTCTATTCGTTGCTAGCATCATTCACGGCATTATCACGAGGGAAGAACAGTATATAGAAGACCTCGACACCGTCGAATCGGCGTTTATCAAACCGCTGGTCGCAGCCAACCCTCCCGTCATACCCCCAGAAGAATTGGAGCGGTTTATCGATGATGTCTTTGGAAATATTCTTGATCTTCGTGAATGCAATCGGCGGCTACTCGAAGTGATGTACGTCCGACAGAGGGAGCAGGCACCYATCATTCAGAGGATCGGAGACGTCTTCCTGGGCGCTGCGACGGAATTCAGGCTTGCGTACCCAGACTACCTTGGTCATTACCCTATAGCCGAGAAGAGAATGAAGGACGAAACCGATAACAATCCAGAGTTTAAGCTATTCCTCGAGGTGAGCATTGTTTTCTTGATTGAGAGTCGTAATATGATCGGACAATAGCGATGTGAAAGACAATCTGCCCGCGAAGGAGAGTCCATCCGATTTGATCTGAAGCACTTTTTGAATAGCCCATCCGAACATCTTCAAAAATACCCCGTTCTATTGGAAGCCATACTCAGCGAGACGGAAAAGGACAACCCAGATGCCGAATTTCTGGGGGAAGCCATCGAGGCGTTCAAGAGTCTCCAATCGGTTGCGCAGCTGCGGACGTTCCAGACTGCTATGGGCAAAGGTGCACCAGGGAAGTGGGAGTGGCACGATCTCGTCTCTCCGCAGGTCAGACAATCATTCTCAAAGCAAGAGGCCAAGCGTCAAGCGTGAGTTTGATATGTTCCGATATGATCTTTCAGAGGCTAATGCACTGCAAGTGTAATCTTTGAATTGATCAAAGGTGAAATGGCTTATGTCAAGGATTTGGAAAACATTGAAGCTGTACGTGAACCACCCCAGAGGGAAACACGAACATTTAACTTATCACCCCGTCTATTAGATGTATATCAAGTCATTGCGCGAAGCTGAGCCGCCCATCATTCCCCCTCAAAGACTCGAACAATTTATCCAAGATGTTTTCCACAACTATCGCGAGCTATACGAACACCACGCCAAGCTTATTGAAAAGTTCCACCACACGCAGCGCGAACAACACCCTAATATYCGGAGCATAACGGCCGCCGTCTTTGACACGGCGTTGAACTTTAGAGAAGCATATATGGAATACGTGCCAAACTATCCCATTGCAGCATACCGGATAGACGATGAGATGGCGAATAACCCGGCCTTCAAGGCGTTCGTCGAGGTATGTGCACGACATAATGGTGCAAAAGGTCTTATCTATATACCCAGTAGAGCTGCACTCGCCATCCAGACGCACACCGGCTTGATATGAAGAACTTTATCAACAGGCCCATACCCCGCTTGCTGCGATACGAACTGCTGCTGAGAGGCATTATGGAGGAGTCGCCAGAGGGGCACGAGGACCTGGAAACGATTCCTCATGTCATTGATGTCATAAAAGCGCTCGGCAAGGATACCGAACCCGGCGTGTCGTCGGCAAAACAAAAAGTGGAGCTCTGGCGATATAACTCTAATCTAGTCTTCAAAAATGGAGAAGTCATTGTAAGTTGCGGAGGTTACTGGCCTGGACTTATGTGATGTTGATAATTTTCAGGATCTGGATCTCTTGGATGAGAATCGTTCCTTGCTTTACTCTGGCAAGCTGCTTCGGCAGCCTGATAGCGGTTTGGAATGGAGCGGATGGAGCGAGCTCTTTGTTTTACTATTCGACAACTATCGTGGGTACCATCTTGTCCTATGCGCGTCGTTGCTGAATCGTACGCAGTGGTAATGACAAAAGTAAAAGAACGGGATGGCGTGACGAAATACATTGTTAATCGACGCGTACGCTTCCCGCTTGCTATAACTATCAATGATGGTTAATATCCTCTTTGTAGCCTATTCCGCTTGACCTGCTAACCTTGGTCAATTACAATGATCCTCCTGCTCAACGGGGTGCAGGATTGCTGCGCGGTCTTCGGGGCGGGCATGGAGAAGCGGTGGCAGCCAATACGCCCGGTGCATCGCCAGAGACGCCCAACGACTCTCGATCAGTATATCCTCTGACGCTGCATCACAATGGCAGAATGGGTGGTGCATACCTTCTCTACGCCGAATCGCAGCAAGCGCGGATGGAGTGGAAAACCAAGCTGGACGAGGCGCTCGTGTTGCGGAGGGTCGTGCAGGACTCGAACAAAGTGTTCGAGATTGAGACGCTGAGCGCGGACACGTTCCTCTTGCCGGCGTTTATCGGGGCGCAACAGCAGTCCTGGAATCAGGAAATGCTCACGGGCAAGGTGTCCTGCTCAGTGCCGTTTAGTAAGCCCTTTTTTGAATGCACCGAAGGATCGCGGCTGACGCAGGTCGACAGCCACTTCTGATGGGCGTGAGTTGGTCGCGATTGGATGTTCGGAGGGCGTCTGGATTGGCTTCAGACATGATCCGACATGTAAGTCCTATCCGTACTCGTATAGAAGAGTTTTCTTTTGATCGCCGTACTTTAGCGTTACGCCGTGTTCTGCATCTGAAGATGGTGACGCAATGTGCCATGCTGGAAGAGTTTGGAATCTTCCTCGTCCTGGCTGACAAGGTAAGTTTCTACGACGTTATCCCAAAGTCATATACTCACCCAGTTACAGTCTCTCTTTGCTTACCATATCGAAGCCCTTGTTCCAAGTTCACCGCATACTTCACCCGCTTCGCAAGTGCCTCAGAAATTGAATGGATCCAAGGATGTCCACTTCTTCCGTGTAGGAACTCTGCACAACCGGACTCTGGTCGTTTATATGAAGAAGAAAGGAGTACGTTCGATTTGAATGATGGTTAYTGTACGCTGACCCTCTAAAGCTGGACAGCATCTTCCGAGTTCTGGARCCCGTGGGAGAAAAGATAAATCAAAACGTCAGAGCACCCATTGGCCTGTCATCGCGACTAGGTCTGCGCTCGGCCAAGTCGGAATGGTTCCGGATTTACAGAGATTTCTTCCTGCCATCTGAAGCGTTCGATCTCATATTCCTCAAGGCAAGAGTGGCCATATTGTGTGCCAAAGGTTTCGAGATTATGGACTTGCACAAGTGAGCGCGTTTTCCAATCCACCGTTGGGGCTTTCGGCTGAAAGCTATTCAGTTTCGACAGCGTCACCATTCCGCAGCGAGAGGATCCTCGACTGGCACAGCTTGCCAGGCGCTGCGAATCCGCTCGTCCAAAGGGCATGTTCCGGTCTGCGGAGGATGAGTTTTTGCTTTGTTATGACGGTACGCCTTGTGCTCTTGCCCGAAATACTAGCGTCTCTCATTAGTCGTCTCCAGAATTTGGAGTCTATGTCGATAAGCACGGTGACCCGAGCCGGTCTGCGGGTACCATAGAATGGGAAGGCACCGCCGAGCGAGTGGCGCTGCACTCGCCGTACATCCTGCTCTTTGACAGCCGATTCATTGAGATCCGGCACATAGAGACGGGAAGACTTGCTCAGATCATACCTGGGAACGACATCAGGTGTATATGGGACGGGCGAGGGATCGGCTCGAACGTCTCTGCTACGCCGGTGGACGGGCGGAATAGCGAGAACATGCAAGAGGCGCAGGTGCACGCGGTGATGACGAGCACGGAGCAGCTGGTAGTGGGGAACAGGAAGGCGATCGCACAGAACGTCTTTGAGCTGATCCCGACGGTGCCGTTGTACGTCCCTGGGTCGTTGACGGGACCGCCACTGGTCCCTGGAGTATACATGCCGCAATCGCAATCGCCACCGGATTCTCCAGAGCTGAGGGCCTCTGGATCGTGGCGATCATGACGGGAATGACACATACTTATCTGTACTAAACGATTAAAGGATGGACTATGCTTATTACTACGATGCATTGCTATCTTCGTCCTTCCGTGTTGCTTTTGCTTGCCTTAATGTATATTACTTCGAATCTTATGTAGGACATACTGCGCTTTATCTCGATGCATGAATCTGCTCTGCTGGGCAAGAAGTTGTCCCTTCCAAAGTACGGCATGAATAAGCTTAGGTCAGCTGGTGCTAATCGATCCGCTTAGGCTCCGCTGGTCCTAGAGGAGTCATACGTGACCACCGTGCACCTCGAACGGCGCAAATTACTTAGCAGAAGCCCGCAGCTAGGAAGATTCGGAATACGCCACTTCATCACGCGACATCCAGTGATCAATGCACAGTTTTGCCATTATCTGGGATATAGATTCCGGCCTAGCCAGAGCCCGTCAGATACGGACGAGCTCACGCCTCACCCCGCGTTACCATTATCAAGGATGAATTCGATTCCAGATTTGCCCTCTAGGGGAATTTGCTAGCATTGCTACCACCGCATCTCCACTCGGCCCCTCTGCACAAGCGAGTGACGTTGTATCGCASTCCTCGCATTCGTATCCCGCATTTCAGCGATACGCCTTTACGAGATCATCAGATAACGAATCTTTTCAGAGACCTTGAGGATTGCGGCCCTGGCTTCTTTGCATTTATCCTATTCCAGAGACGCACGTATGCCAGTGGACACTCACGGCGCATACTTCTGCTCGGCCGAAGACTTCGCTTCTGGAAAATTATAAGCAGAAAGTTGCTGCGCCGCAGAAGTTCCCCACCATCGCATATTTCAATGGAATGAAGTGGTTTATGAGTCGTCTTTGMATCTGCCCCTCTAAACCTTACTTGAAGATTCCTGTTAATCTTGATTATTAGACAGAAAAATGTTACTTTGACCCAAGTTACCCACGTCCATGCGCATGCAAAATGCGCAGCAGATTCCGCAGCGAAAGTATCAGCGATGTAACTGAGCGAGTTAGGAGCACCAGCTTAAATACAATGGACCTAGTGTGAAACTTCCTCAGTTGACCACATGCCAAGCAACAACGCCGACAGACCCTTTAATTCATCCGCAAAGGCGGACACGATCCTCCGCTCATCGGACAAAGTAGACTTCTTTGTTCTGAAGAGCCTTCTCACTCTCGTTTCTCCCGTTTTCGACGAGATATTATCCCAGTCCCTCAACGAGAAGGAAACGAAGGAGAGCACAGACGAGGTCACTCTGCGAGAGGATGATAGCACTCGACGTTCCCGTTTTCCAGGTTTCAACCTATTCGTCAGGAGAAGAGAAGYCAAAGCCAACAATGACGAGAAGAACGGCTTACCAATTCAGCTAGAAG
Organism: Amanita brunnescens Koide BX004; assembly: GCA_001691785.3. Lineage (NCBI taxonomy): Eukaryota > Fungi > Basidiomycota > Agaricomycetes > Agaricales > Amanitaceae > Amanita > Amanita brunnescens. Next base: position 8,794 of record JNHV02000506.1, read on the forward strand.
AGGACAGCAAAACGTTGTACAACCTTCTCCTGTTGATTTACCCATACTCAAAGGAACCACCCAACACGGTGGAAGTATATTTRAAGGTTGGCGCTGCGGCGAGGAAGTATGGGATGGTCGAGGTCGAGAAGAAGTTGATGAAAACTGCTCGCAGGGATTGCGTGGACGCTCTTGTAAAGCAGCCGCTGCGCGCTTATGCTATTGCATCCCACTTCCGTTGGGACGATGTGAAGAAGATTGCGGCCCGCAATACCTTGAAATTCCCGCTAGGCGATCTTCAGCGATGCGATGAACTGCGGCTCCTAAGTGGCGTGGAGTACCACGAACTAGTGCAGTGGCGACTGGCCTGTCGTGACGCCATGCAAAGTTTGTTAGCAAAATGGGAGTCCCAAACCAGCTTGCCCGAGTGTCGGATCGCTTTGACGCGTCTTCTGCGGGAGAAACTGGAGGCGACGGACTGCCCTTGGATTATACCGGACATCGAGGCTGTGTCTGGAATTCTCGCAGAGAATGCTTCCCCGTCGCCGCTTTCGTATTCGGAAGTAAAAAAAAATTGTGGGTTGGCGGATGTCGAGATTGACAAAGTGCTGTCGACGGTTGGTCGAAGATGCTGGCTCATATTGTCGCTGGCTAACCTAGATTCTAGGTCCCTTTAAAAGTCAAAGGGGTCAACCTGCGAAATAGCGCTCCGGTTAAGCAACCAATTTTTCAAGACGCCTTTTTCAAACAACTCCAGAAAMGGCCGAATTTACCTCTATACGACGTTTTAATGACCTTAGTGGGGAGATTAACGGGGCATAGCCGACGGTTCGTAGCAATTGTCAAAGACGCAAACATTATCCTGATCTAGACTTGTAGATTCCTCTCGATATTAGATATGGCGTGGATRGGAAGAACCAAGGGTTATAGAGTATTTTTGTGCGGCTTGGGAGCTAGCAGCGGCGACGCCAAGGATATCTAGACYAGGGTATAAACCAAATGCTCAGTAGTAGTAGTAGACCGGAAACAATGTATGAGCTTGTCRGAAATACGGCGTGATTCTCGTACGTCGTTTTCTCCAGAGGTGACAAAAAGTTGTAGATTTCTGGACGAAGCTTATATCCCGCCAACTCGTGCCATTTTGACGTGATGGAACAAGGCGAGGCATTAGTCTATTCCGAGTCCCGACATAGCTTATGTAATCGTTGCATTTTGATCGGCGGTGTGTGTGTGTTGATAATCTGTTGAATAATTAATTAATTAATTAATCTTTTTCCAGCCTGCGGCACTACATGTATAGTTACAAAGCCTTTTGATCTTGGACTGCGTTGTCGGATCCCATTACAGCCCGCGACCATCATGCAGTGTGCACTACTACTCTCATTGTCAGAGAGTTGCCAAAGTTTATTTTAAAACGTTGGTCAGGGACCCAGGACTACATATGGAAGGCGATGTAGAGTCTGCGTTCAAGAATTGATAATGAATTCAATGATTAACTGGAAAAGCAACTATATGATGAGTCGCTGCCTACGTAATTTTTCCTTGGATTTTATTTGCGTCTAATCCATCTGATTCTCGTTCTTCAAGTTTTCCACATGGAGAGCAGCGACTGTTCTCTGCTTCTGACCGCAGTTGGTTAGCTGCTGCGAAGAGTTCTGAGGCCGAAAAGTACACCTGAAGACTCCCGGCGACCGGCAAATTGAATGTGCATGGGCGAACCTCCACAAACATGCCTATCCTCCTCTGGCTTCATGGCATCGCGCCGCTGTGTCTCCGTTCATCGCAGGGTCAAAGTCAAAGAGTAATCTGCTTTCGGTCGCTGCATATGCACCGTCTTCCTGATTGTTACGATAACATCATCTTGACGGCCCCTGAGCGTTGAACGTTCGAGAAGTGAGCTGCGCTATCAGACACGAGTACATTGATTTTGTCACATAAAAGCTGCCTCCCAGAAGAAGTCCAAAGCAAGYCCCCATGAAGTCTCCTAGGCCTGCTATCGTGAACGCGGATAAGCCCTACGACCCTACCGCCTTCGCGGATACTATTCTTCGTACAAGCGATAATGTCCACTTCTACGTTCTTGGGAACTTTCTCTGCTATGTTTCCCAGTTTTTCAGAGATTTATTCGACTTGAATCGCGGCGCTGCTGTCGAGCAGAACGAAAAAAAGGACGGCTATCCGATCATTCCTCTGCTGGACGATAGCGCGACGCTTCGTCTCCTCCTCGACCTCATCCATCCTTGTATTACAGAGAGGCAGCTTGATGATTTGATTTTATTTTGGAACGTTTCTAGAACAGCAAAAAAGTACTGCATGGATATTGTCGAACGCAAGCTACAGGYTCTCATTATGACGTCCAAGTTAATAGATGAAGAACCATTCCGCATCTATGCCGTCGCTACCAATCTCGAATGGGATGATGTCGCCGACATTGCTGCTCGCAAAACGTTAGGCATACCGTTGAGAGACCTAAAGTATGTCGAAGAGTTGCAGAGCATCAGTGGCGCCGGCTTCTACCGATTGATGGAATACAAGCTTCGATGTGAAGCATCATTGCAGCCTCGGGAGGAACATCTGTCAGCGATCAGTCCTCACGGACCYGATTCTTCCCTTCCCTTCCCATTCGATGATGTTCCATCACATTGTTTTTGTTCATCCTCGACGACGGACCTTATTCTCCGTTCTTCGGATTCCATTGATTTCTTCGTCGTAGGGGCCTTAATTCGACTTGTTTCACCAATTTTCGANGAAATGTTTCCGTTGAAGGAGCATGAAAGCAAGGACGGATCGCCCGTTATACGTGTCCAGGAGAGCAGTAAAGTGCTTCTCCCTCTGTTAAGGTTCGTCTATCACGACATAGACGAACTGAATACGGAGGATTGGCAGTTATACCGAGACATAATGTTGGCCATTCGGAGATACAAAATGACTTCCATCGAGAGGAAACTCCGGAAACAAGTTGCGGCATCATCCTTGGTCCTCAATCAACCTCTTCGAATCTATGTCCTTGCCACAATGCTCGGATGGAAAGAAGTGCAAGAAGCGGCGACGCTTAACACTTTATCGCAACCACTATTGGAAATGGCCTATATTTCGGAGCTGAGCCTAGTGACTGGCGCAGATTAGTACGTTTAAGGTTCGAATGCGGGGATGAAGTATGCAAGGCTCTCCAAGTAGTCGGGAGTTCTTCGTCTAATGGGAGCAGCAATTACCACTGCTACAGTTGCGGCGGCTGGTCCGGGTCTCTTCACCAATGGCTGGATTCAAGTTGGAGGCAGAGACTGAACGCTTGTCCACGGTGGTCCACAATAGTTGACATATACACACGAAAAAGTGAAAAAAGCCAAGGGCATGGAGACGCTCGTCATAATGCATTYTCTCGTATCATGAACCGTATGTATGGCGCAGAAAAGACAGTCGAAGAAACCGTGTCAAAGGTTTGTATCCAATGCTATTTGTTGATCATGATATTGAATTAATTGATCTCTACCAGGTCCTGGCTCGTGAGTTCAATCCCTAGAACARAGATATTGGGACCAAGTGTACGGCAACTTGGTGACGGTGAAGTTTCATCACGCCGCATGTACACACACACCGCTTTACTAGTACCAACTTTTTGGCTCGAGCTCAAATTGAACAATCTGGGAAGCATCGTCCGCATGTTCAATTGCCTCGTCAAAGCTCGAGTATTGTCAACAGAGACAATAATTCGCAATCCTCTCCCGCTTCTTGCTAAAATTCTATGCGTCAAGTCTCCCTCTCCTCCGAGTCCATTGACACCTGCACCTGCACCACCGCCCCAACCAACCACGTTGACATGAACTCCAAACCTRTTCCAGTTCCCATATTCTTGCTCATAGATGTCGTGCAAAGGAACTCGCCAAATCTCAACTCGCTCTGGCTGAGTAGCACTAGCGAGGTACGAAATGAGGAAAGTGAAGATGCTTACCGGAGTAGTAATAGTAAAACAGTTCCATTCGGCATTTGATTGCGCGTCTTGAAGGAAATGGCAGGTCATACATAAGACTCGGACAGGACGGTTAGTGGTAGACTGGGACTTGCTGCGTGTTACTTCAGGGATGCCTCGGATGTCARTAAGAAAATAAATAAATCTGCCGCAGAAGGCGCTGTCGGATGTTCAGTAGTAATTTACAGCGGCTTGAGATCATGTCAGCTCACGAAAGCACACTCGAGGTAGATTGGCTATGACTCCTTACAAGGGAGATAYTCTATACACCCTGTCCCTGCAACGACCGCAGCCAGTGCATCTCCTATCCATTCCTCTCCTGGGCGCCAAACGCCGTCAATTCCCCATTGCAATACAACCTGGGCAGCGTGCGCCAACCTCTGCTCTAGCCCTATCGCAACTAACGCTTCTTCGTCACTTGGATCCAAATATCCATCCTCCAACCCGAGGAGATCGTATCCGATAAGTTCCGATAGATCCGACTGAAGTGTTGTTGTTGTAGCACAATACTGTGGGTAACTAAGCAACAAGCGGATGATCGACGCGTAGACTGCTGGTCGAGAAGGTACAAGGATCGATTTACATAGGGAAGAGGTAGTAGAGTGGTGGGAGGGCGGTTTTTCTTCGAGTTCAGAGTCGGCGAGGGTGGAAAATGATTGCGGATAGAGTGCCAGGTGCTGTACGAACGAAGGCGAGGTCCAAAGAGTGATCCGATGAAAGAGCCCTTTGGCTTGAAGATCCCCTTCTGTCATCAGAAGGAGCGTCGAGGGGGGTGAAAGAGGGAGGCCCATTGAGGAGAGAATGGCCGAGGCTTGGTCTAGCTGCTCGTCGGGCACAACATATGAACAGTCCTACGGAGAAATTATATAGCCACTGGAGCGGACATGGAAATGGAGATACGTGCCCTAACGAGGACAGGGACATTCATCCTGTGGTAGAGTAAGGAATGCCACTCCAGCAAGACTATTCCGGCACTTTGTAATCGTCCCAACGCCATGTCCACCACATCCCCAGGTTCGCAACGTAGAATATCCTGTTTAATTGGTGCATCAAGGTAGATTCGTGGAGGAAAGGCGGTAACACTGTGGTCGGTCAGAGTTGTTATCATTGAATCCGAATCATCAGAGAGTTTCTGACTAATCAGGTTCAAGCTAAGCTCCAAACATGGCACAACAACCATCCCATCCGTTACTGGGTAGCAGAATTGACATCGAGATGTATGGACGTGACAACGTCAAACGGATCAAATTACAAAGCTACTTCTCTGGCTCGTCGAAGATGAAATCAGTGAACCACTCGGGCTTCATCCCGCTTCTTCAGAAAAATGGAAGGCAATTTGAAAGGACGATTCGGAGCCGTTTTTACCTCGATTATTAACTCGCCTAGGCATGTATGTCTCCTTCTCCAAGTCAATTGTCAAAAGGCATACCGTCAACTTTGACGAGGTCCCGCCTGCTGACTTTCCATCTCCAGCACCCTTAAGGACTCCAGACGCACTGTGAATGGTATCGATGATGACGAAGCTACTAGGGTTGGACAGTAGAATGCTCAAGGTGAGTTTCCTGATATCTCTATGACCATTTGTATCTTAATCATGTTATCATAGTAGGGCCATCTGGCTCTATGAATGGAAATGCATTTGTATGTTTGACATGAGTTCACGAATCACATCATCTTGTACTTCTCTGGCACCACTTATCTGTAATTYTATGTTTGTTACAAAAGCTTGAAGCATGCTGCGCATATAATGTGTATTGAAATTGATGCACATTAAGAAGTCCGCGCAACATTGAAAATGCCCCCCGCCAGTTTCTCACCATGATCACGCGGATCACCTCTACCCTGGACACACGCTTGGTGACAATGACATGAGCGCATGAGCTGCAGCAAGTGAGAAGACGGGAGAAAGCGTCATCATGGATTCTCTTGATTGGGGCAAACGCATCCGGAAGGGTGGTTTTCTCAATTTTTCCTTATCCTAGTACAATACTGGTACCGTTACTAGTAATAACTTTTTTAATCGTGTCACGTACCTATTCCGTGTCGAATTAATGTTCAATGTTCTTCATAGCCTGAGAGCGCAAGAGCATCCGATCCGAGAGGAAGGGTCTGGTCTCAGTCACGCCGTAATTTCAGCGAACTTGTGAAGGCCGAGTAGGCGCGGTAACGGCAGTCAGCAACGTGAGAGTATGCCGAGAGTAGACTCGGACGAGTCTGCTAGAAAACCGTTGCGCTAAGCGTGTCAACAGGGATGGTATTAGRGAGGCCGGTTTCCTTATATTTAGGGGGTTGCCTTGTTAAATGATACGTAAAACGCTTGAGTATCGCTCAAAATCCTACCAGACGCTGCGACAACATACAAGATCTATCGT
>JNHV02000507.1:0-15139 GCA_001691785.3 Amanita brunnescens Koide BX004
TATTGTTTATTAAGATGTCCGCAGTTGTTGACCCGAGCGAGGCATTAGCATCGAGTAGTCTCCTAGACCCACCGACCACAACTCAGATTACGATGAGCATCTTGAATGCGGGGAAAGGAAGTACGGGACTGGAGTACAACAATCGATGACGGACTCATCCAGACGTTTCTCGAGCGCTATAGTACTCAGCGTTCCTTAGTACATATTCTAGTAAAACGATAGCATGTGCAATAGATGCAGCTAGGTACATGCAGGAGAGGTGGAGGTAGTGCTAGTAGTTGCAATGAACGACGTAATCTTTCCCACAATTTCATCCATTTTAGGACGATCGGAAGGACTGGGTTCGCGAGAGCTCTTGATGAGATTCCATGTATCGTCTTCCATTATTGGGCAATCTAAGCGATCCGGATGTTTCCCGTCTGTGACGAGCCGAGAGATCTGAAACACGTTTTTCTTTTGAAAAGGAACGGCATCGAAAAATATCTGTGCAGGTTTATCAAGTGCGTACAACAATTCCTAGAGCTGCTACTCACTGCGTAATAAAGGCAGCTGAATGCAAATACATCTGTCGCCATTGTTCTCTTCCTCTGCATTTCGTGATCCCCATCACATCCTTCGCAATCGGGCCGCAAACATGTGCACTTGCCAAACAGTTCTGGAGCGGCGAAATATACTGAGAATGCCGAAGTTCCTGTAACGGTGGCATCAGAATGTCGTGTTAACCCAAAGTCAGCGATTTGGCAGTGGAAGCTAGAATCAAGGAGGACATTTTCCTGGTTTACGAGAGCATAAAATGGGTGACGAAAGGCAATATCAAAACGCGCACCCCTTTCAAGTCGCCATGCACAATTCCCTCTGAGTGAATATATTGAACACCCTGAGCAACCTCGAGCATCTAACGATATATAGGTTATTCCATTGATTCTGACAAGTGTTAAATCTTTACCAGCCTATGCACTTCACCGACTGGTTCCTTGGTCTGTCTCCTCCAATCCGTTAACGTTCCGTTCGTCATGTATGGCGACACCAGATATAGCTGCGCGTGGTCTTCGAATATTCCCAGAAGAGGCAGGATAAATTCATGCGTGAGCGATCGCCATGCTAGAGCCTCCCGACAGAAGTCTGTTCTTTGCGTATCCTACCAAACAAGTCCGCTTCGTTAGGAACGAAATAGGCAATGCGCTTACTTGAACTTGGTACAACACTTTCATCGCAACTTCCTGACCCTCGTGCTCTCCTTTCAAAACGCGTCCAAAGCCGCCAATACCAATGGTTTCAAGGATCTTGGCATCAGTGATGAATAAAGACTTGGGCAGGACATTCGTCTTAGATATCAGTTTGAACATCAACCTTCTGGCTTTTCGGTTGGCATTTTGAATACCAGAATCTGACAGACAATTGTTACGGAGTAGCTACACGGAATAAGAAATGGCGTCAAAAAGCAGAACGAAGGTTCATACATAGAGAATGAAATCCAGTAACAGCGCAACGTCCGAAGGATCCTTTGCTTCGGAGACAATATTGCTATAATCTGGTAAATCCAGCAGTTTGCCCACAAGTTCAAGGATAGTCTGGTTAACTATCAGGCCGTCCGCGGTTAGCTGGCAGTCATTAGTCATGGAGAGACAATGCTTAAAAAGCCCACACCTCAAATCTTAGAATTGCAAGTAATGATGGCAGGGCGGATCTCGTTTGGTCAAATTGCGTATCATCGATGGTTATCTGTCGCAGTGTGGGACATCTACAGTGGATGCTAATATGACATTCATACCTCGTTGTCCTGTAACAATGACTCGATCTTCTCTATGACGCTTTCTTTTGCAAATAGATGCTTAGTCCCGACAAACTCCCAAATCGCATCGTGAATACGTATTTTCTTTTCAGAGCAATGAAATTCGTATATGATTGCGTTTACCTGATCTTGCGTTACTTTTCCTTCCCGTCGATCTTGAAGTGAGACTTGGAACACAGCCTGTATGATGAGAGTGAGATCGACTACGTATCCCATGAGACAACGCGTATGCTCGGGCCTGCGGTAAAATTCAATACGTCTGCCGTAACAGGAAGGAGTACACGCCCACCCTGCTTTGTAGACACTGTTCGTCCATTTGGTTAGGCCCGCCATCGGCGATGTCATCGTTATTTTACTATGCCTTGCAACGGTCATTAGGTGACAATTTCAACAATGCCTGTCTGCTCACAGAGTGCTATTATTCCTTTGATTCTGGTCATTAAGGTCTTCCACAAAGACCATCATTCTGCGACAAAATGTTTCACTGAGAAGAAACTATCAAGGTAGGATGATCGCAAAGACACATTCGAAACACATTGTTCTACGCACCTCGTCTAAATCTCGGATATTCCACACTGTGATGATATCCTTGTGTATCGCATATAAACATTTTTGAAGGCTGGAACCGAATAAATGCATCCCGGATGCGATGGCGCTCCAATATTCTGCACACTGGTGTGAGGATACAAAAGGTTGAAGCAAGTTACGAGTTCGACCCACTCTTTCTTCCTACTCTAAAATAGCATCGGATGTCAGGCCTACCCTGCTCTGGACAGGATACTCACTTTACTGATGCGGCAATCTTGCCCGCCATATCAACACGCTGCGCCGTCGCCAATGCAATTTGCGTTGAGTCCAACAGATCTTCACCTGCCCCTGGCGATTGATCATGCTCACTCCTATTGAATAACCGGTTCCTAATGCGCGCAAGCCCCGTTGCGGGGCTCTCCACATCTATACTTTGCATCGTTATTTTGACCAGTCGCTGCAAGGTTTCAGGATGCGATACTACGTGACGTTAATACAAACATGGTGGTCGCTGGCGCGAACGCACTCGTCGTTACCAAAGCGTACGGTATGTGACCTTCGATATTCTTGGTTGACTTGTCGAATACGCGACCATATTTCTCCTTAAAAATCGTCTCGGCGACCTCCAGGCTATTAGTATTACTCTTGACCTTGGCTTCTCCACGCCTGCTCAGTCTGGCCAGAAAAAGGTCAAGTTTCGTGAACACAACAACTATCGGCACTATTGGTACAATAAGCATGGAATGGAATAGGTATCCGAGTCGAGTGCGGGTGATCACCTTTGTTTCGATTCAACTGAAAGATTCTTTCGTCTCCGGTTTCGAATATTCGGCCATTAGAGTATGGTACGGGGATGCATAGCCTATTGAGGAGTATAGACTAGGTGATCGATTCACATCATCTGGGCGCACCAAATTGCATGAAGCCTCTCCGAAACTTGCTCCTTCTGACTCTGTTCCGTGATAAACGTCTCCAAAGTACGGAACTTCTCATCGTTTCCTGGTTCATAACCTTCGGAATCATGCAGTATTAAGTATTTGTTGTGTTCTGAGGTGATTTCCTTATTGATATCAGCCTTGCCGGCTTGATCGTGTTGAACTTCCTAATTGCTGTTGAGTCGGTGGAGGCTAGTCATAACAGAGGGTATACCGCCAGAGAAGTCTTGAAGATAGCGTTGATGAGCGATGATTTCCCCGTCCCAGACTATTAAAGGAGATCTGCAAGCGGAACACGCAGTGGGCACGACAACCTTACTCGGCCAACGATAAGGATCCGGAATCTGCATTCCATTTGTTTAATGAGATTTCATTGATGACTCAAGAGAAGCCACCTTGGGCATTCTTCAGCAATCCGATCTGTCGTTGGTACAAGGTTTGTATCTGCGGAAAAGACAGACGATGGCAGGGAGTTCTGACGAAGACTCATGATTGACGGTGAGAAGAATGATTAGCGCCCGGATTGATAATAGGTGTGACATGGGGGTACGTATTCTCAAAGTAGTGATGTCGAGAATGCACTGGCGAGGCCTTGTCCGGCTGACATAATCACATTTGTCATGCTCGAGCTCTTTGCTTTGCTCAACGAACTGGAAGTACTCATATTTAATCCATATTAATCTAATTCATAAATACATTTAGATGTAATATTTAACTAAGCATCTGTTTTTTTTCCTGATATACCTGACAAACATGATTCCTGGGTGCTGGTAGATCACGGCGCTTTAGATAGTCGCCCATAGCCTCCAGCAAATAGCGTTCGCGACTGCAAAAGTGCGACAGGCCGGCAGTGCGCAGTCACTTTTGCGCAGTCGCCAAAAACGCCAGTGTGAATGCCGGGTCTTTGAGGAGAGCATCATCATCGACTCGAATTCGTTGCCACAAAGTGGCAGCGTCGATCGCAAACATGTCTTGGCTCGTATCGAATAGCCTGCCCGCCGTGGTTGGATTGGCGAGCAAGTGCTCACAGAATGCGGCAAACATATTTTCAGCAAGGACATCGTAAGCCTGGTGGGCCCAAACGAGCGCTACGCCATTCTGCCCAATGTCCGCGCTTTGGTTGGCAAGCGCAGCCGCCTGGGCGGCGCATGCCTGAATTTCATTTTCAAGCATGTCGCGGCGCAGCATCAAAACCGCCAGCGTACCGCTTGCCTTGTCCGACGCGGCCGATTGCTGTATCAGCTCTATACGCCTGTCTAAGTCCTCCTGCCGATGCTTGAGCCTCTCAGTTTGAACGATACGGTATGCCTTGAGATACACGAAAAGCGGTGAAATATTAGGCGCCGGCGCACTTGTCCAAGGCTGATGCCCTGTCGTTGTGCGGCTGTACTCTTTGTCCAAGTACGTCAGTAGGCGATGATTCTCGCCCGCAAACCCCGTTTCGATGAGCAAGCTCCGTTGCGACATGGCTTCCTGTTCCGACATGTCGCGATCATAACCTATGAGGGTTCGCCAGAAGTAGTTGGAAAACACGGCGCCTATGACACACGGGATCAAGACCACGTAGCCCCATACCATGTGTCGGTTGTTGTTGGCGTCAGCAGTCATGAGCGACCCTACACCGCCGATAATCCCATATATTCCGTTTATGGCAGAATGAGTTTTCACTCTTTGCGTGTGTAGCTTCAGCATCTCGGAGACGTTTACCCGCTCACCCCATACGCTATTGAGAGTGGCCGTGGGAGCACAGTGGGCATGGTGGTGTGCCCGCCGCCAGGCGTACACACACCACGCTGCATTTGCCAAACCAAATAGTGCCGGTGGCACGTTGCCGATGTAGCCCGTCAAGAGGTTGCTGGCTTCATAGGCACGCTGATTGGCACCGTCAATGGCTACAAGCGTACCAATACCTACAAGCAAGGCGCCGAGCCCGAGCACAGCATCCATACCGATGCGGTCGACCAGCTCGCCGCCCAGTTCGCGAAAGTTGATATCCAAGTGCGCTCGCAATTCGCGCTCAACATGGCAGTTGGGTGCGGCAGCAGCAGCAGCAACCACGTCGTTTTGGAATTGGGCGCGAAGGGATCTGCGCTCGCGCAAAAGTAGGCGCACGTTGTACCAGCTCAACTGAGCGTCGATGGCGGCGAAATATAGAATTGCCAGCGCCCCGGTGCCGCCAATGGCCATTAATACCTGAGCTTGAACCGGTACGGGGACCTCGTTCCATATGTTGGCGGCAAAATCGCATGCATTCGCGAGTTCGAGGAATCCCACGCCTACGCGAAGGTCGTTTCGGCGTATGCTGCCTCTTTCGAGCTGGTGGGTGCGGCGGGAACACAAGCTCCGGCGAGCAGTAAATACGGCGCGATTTCGAGAAGGCGGGACGGACATGACTGTCATGACAGCAGGTGCATTCCGAGCCGGAGTGTTGCACGAAAGAGTCGTTGTGCTGGACGCACTGGAGTTTGCTTCAACGGGCGTAGATGCACGGGGGCACTCATACGTTGCGTCATGGAGTGTGGTGGTGTCCTTACTTGCTGAGTCCACCGTTTGTGAAATAGAGTGATTCGCTGGTAGCTCGGTTGTGGTCGTGAAGGTATCGGCAATGACATTCGTGATAATATGGTATGTCTCCTTCGCCCAACATGATGGAGACGACCCTTCTCTATGCTTCTGGGCTGAACGAAGCATGTGCAGCCAGTGCTCGCTAGCTCACGCTGCTTGTGAATGTGAGATGTCTTATTATGGAGCAGGTACGTGCGAAACAGATACGCACTTGAGGATGTGGACCGCCACTACGTACGGCAGATCCGAGGCCGTAAGCTTCAAGGACAACGGGCGCTTGCAATGTCGAGACTCGAGGATCCTGGATCCCAGCTGTGCGTCACGGTTTGGCGACATGCGAAACGGATATTTGTTTTGCATTGTTTATTTGTTGCGATCACGGTTAAACTTAGACTCAGAGTTAGACAGTGTCACAGCGGCCAATGGCCATGAAGAATCAGAATAATGTTTATTACCAGCAGGGGCGGCGACAAGGAAATGTTAGACTGGTAGGGATTGAGTTGGGCTGCTTGGGGCCAGAGTCATTATTCAAATGGGGCAGCGGCTCGACAAGGGACGCCCTTCCACTGTTCCAGCCCTACACGCCGGGATTGGCGTTTTCTGGCGCAGAATTCTGCTAGTGGATCGTGGCATTTGTTCGTTGTTATCACAGAGGCTGAAAAAAGTATCCTTGAGGGTGCTGGCAGGCGTGGTCGGATAGGGAGTGTTTGGCCGATGGTACCAAACAGGTACCGCATCACGTTCCCAACAGGTACAGCCCGCAGTTCCACATTCTGCAACGTATTGTACGGCGCCAGAAGCAGATGGTGCATCAGACACTATCCTCTCTCTCCGCAACAGATGGTGATCACGACACTGGAGTTTCGCAAATGGTGCGTCCAACACCATCTGGCCTATCTGCAACAAACGGTGATCACGACACGAGAATCTCGTAAACGGTGTATCCGGCACCATCTGCCTTCTCTGCGACAAATGGTGATCACGACACCGACGTCTCGTCAACGGTGTATCCGACGCCATCCACCCTCTCTGCGACAAATGGTGATCACGACCGACGTCTTGTAATAGTGCATCCAACACCAGAATCTCGTAAACGGTGCGTCCAACACCATCTAGCCTATCTGCAACAAATGGTAATCACAACACCAGAATCTTGTATTCGGTGCGTCCAACACCATCTGGGCTATCTGCAGCAAATGGTGTTAACAACACCAGAATCTCGTAAACGGTGTGTTCAACACCATCCGGCCTATCGGTGACAAATGGTGAACACGACACCGAAGTCTCGTAAACGGTGCGTCCAACACCATCTAGCCTATCTGCAACAAAGGGTGATCACGACACCAGAATCTCGTATTCGGTGCGTCCAACACCATCTGGCCTATCTGCAACAAATGGTGTTCACAACACCAGAAACTCGTAAACGGTGTGTCCAACACCATCCGGCCTATCTGCGACAAATGGTGATCACAACACCGAAGTCTCGTAAACGGTGCGTCCAACACCGTCTGGCCTATCTGCAATAAATGGTGTTCACAACACCAGAATCTCGTATTTGGTGCGTCCAACACCATTTGGCCTATCTGCAACAAATGGTGATTACAGCACCAGAATCTCGTAATCAGTGCGTCCAACACCGTCTGGCCTATCTGCAACAAATGGTGATCACGACACCAGAATCTCGTAATCGGTGTGTCCAACACCATCCGGCCTACCTGCGACAAATGGTGATCACGACACTGGAGTTTCGTGAACGGTGCGTCCAACACCATCTGGCCTATCTGCAACAAACGGTGATCACGACACCAGAATCTCGTGAACGGTGGGTCCAACACCGTCTGGCCTATCTACAACAAATGGTGATCACGACACTGTAGTCTCGTAATCGGTGCGTCAACACCAGAATCTCATAAACCAAGTTCGTAAACGGTTCCTAGACTATTAGCTCTCTCAGCAACAGACAGTGATAATGACACTGGAAGCTCGTAACTGGTGGATCGATCACCACACCACATCTGTGACATATGGCGATCACAACACTGGAAACCCCGTAAACGGCGTATCCGTCACCATCTGCGACATCGGCTCATCCGTAAATAGTATACCCGAAACCCCGCAAACGGCGTATCCATCATTTTCTGCGATATCGGCTCATCTGTAAATAGTATATCCAACACCATCTATATTTATGACATTGTTCATATGTGACTCGCAACTTTTATGTAGACAAAATTGATATTATTTATTGCGTATCCAACGTGCGTCGAATTATCAACCGATTCCAAATAGAAATGAAGACCTTTGTATACAGAACAGCTCGATCCTGAGTCATGTAGCTGACTGACTTTCTAATCCGCGCTATCCCCCCATTTCCACATTCAGCTGCACTGGAATTGACCCTAATCAGTCGTGGGTCAATTGCGGCATAAGTTTTAAGAAATGAGGCCGCCGAGCATTTTGTATGTCCCTTCGCATGGAAATCATCTACGACGAAAAGAGTATCAGCAAAAAAGGCTGGCTCTCGTGTCAGACAGTATGGCCCGAGAGCGCATGCAAAATCGTAAATGACTCTCTTTGGCGCTCTCGGCCATCTTGTTATCATAGCTGAGAAAACATCGTTACGGCCTTCACCGCGAGGAATGCAGTGAAAACCATAGCAAACACTATGTGTACACCATGCACACATAATACCCCCAGTGAGCCGCCGCTGACTGTATTGTGAATAGTATTTTGAACATTTTCCGCCACGGTCTGTCGCTTCGGCACGACTCTCGTCTCTGAGTCTAGGGTATTGGGGGCGATAGCGGATTTGTGGCATGCTGTAACAGCACCCTGTCTGAAGAACATCAGTTTACCATTGGAACAATATGACTCAAGCCCGTACTTTCTTCCAGTCGTCATCCTCCTGAGCCTTTCCATCATCTGCTATGATCTCTGGTATATCATGGATGAGAAGTAACGTCAATATTTCTTCTGCCCGGGTCACTAGCCATTGGCAAACCGCCAGAAAATCCGCGGAATAACAGCGGTAAACCCTCTCTTCCAGTTTCGCAACCACGTACAGGGATGGTATGCGAATGAGATACGAAGAATCGAGCAACGATCCTTGGCCCAGGAAATGTTTTAGATCCGCCAAAGCAGGTCTTGTTATCATCTGTAGGACTGAGTCTTCGGAGGCAATCTGCATTGGAATTTGATTCCCTTATACTATAGATGATGCATAGCAACTACCATACCTGAAGGAATAGGGCAGTATATTCTTCATGCCTTTTTCCGGGAACAACTGCGATTAAACCAATTTCCTTGTAAAACAAGGAGGCGAGTGCGTTGTTGATGCCCAGCAGGATCCTGTGTGTTTCAATGACCAAGAACACTAGATCTGACTTGTCCTTTGTACTATCTGTGGGAACGCTCGACAATTTTTCAGTTTCATTCGGCACCGGAATTGCATCCTCGCTCAACCTCTTTGTGTCCGTCACCGAGCCAGAGATCCTCTGTTGGTCCATAATGATATTGCGCATCGTGCGCCGGAGGTCGCCGCTGGCTATCAATGTTTGTGTGTGATACCGAGACTCCCGAATGGCAGAACTAGGATGAAGCGTTGTTGGTGGTCGAAGGCAAGACAAAAGATGTTTCTGATGGAACGACAATGACACGCCGTCCCATATGACATCGTCTGGAGATGGACCACACAATGGGCATTTCATGTCACCATCCAAGCGTTGCAGGCTGCTATAGGCAAACCATGCCGCACGGAAAACGGCTTCGTGTGCAAATGATAGAGGAGAGGAATGCCGCAAATATCGGTTTCGCAGCAGATTAACCCATGCAGAAAAAGGGGTTTCTGATGATGTGAATGCAGCGGTATAGTCATCCAGTAAGTCATGTGTGAAGAGCACGCTGTTGTTGAGATTGAAGAAGCCCAAACATCTACCGTCAGGTCCAATAAAACGGCGTTGGATTGGAGGGCAGTGGATACAACTTTGTACTTGAAGAAGGGTGTGTTGTGCCGTAGTCAAAGTATACATGACACATTTCCGAAATGTTGTTGCGTTGCTGATTTCCCTGGTTTGTCCGCAGAAACATCTACTGCCATCGTCCAGCATAATTTGCATTGGCACATGTACCAGGGGTGCAGGACGATCATACATATCAGGTCCATCTGTGGGTAGCGTGGCCCAGACAGGCGGGAGAATGGGTAGGTGGGAAATGGCAACTACGCTGTTTGCATTGGTCCCTGCGCTACGATCTGCAAGCTCTGCCAAAAGAAATCAGACTAAATTTTTCAGCTTAGATGTAGAATACCTTACCCAGCTCATTCGGGATGTCAGCAGAGGGACCATCCACACTGGGATCGCGTTGGACAAGACATTGCAAGTGATGTTTAGCCCGCGTGACGTGACTGCACTGCGGCCCAGCACTTCCATCTTTGGCACATGCCCACGTACGAGCCGTCCCAGTGTCCGGTCCAACATAAGTTACAATGCATCGCTTTTTTATACCATGCTGACCTGGTGTCTGAACAGAAAACAGGTTGGATATTGTGTCGCCATCAACTTCCCTGGAAAAGAGGACAACATCCGCATCTGCTTAAACAACGACTGGTTAACCCAGTAAGTAAGAGCAGGCGATTTTTGTACCAACTACGTTTCCATCCACATTTTCTCCATTGAAGTACATCTCATAATGTTCCATTAGAAAACGTGTGTGAACGCATCCCTTCTGTCCCTGGGGGCAAAGACAGACAACGACCTTCTCCTGTTGAATCATAATTTGTTGGAGGTGATACCAGTATGACTAGAGGTATGGCATTTATCGTCTAGAGGACAGAACTGTGGCTTATTGTACACACCGTTGCACCCATTGCCTTTAAGTCCCACCCTTGTGCGACAAAAATGTTATTTTCGATCCTGTAAAACCCAGCAATGTCCGACGTCACTGCGTGCACATATTCCCAATATCCATCAGTTCTGTCTCCATCTCGCATGCCTCCAGATTCCCACTCATTGACTGCAAATGGGAGATCCCCAAAATCGGCACAACTGTCCTGGTCTGTTGATTGACTTGGAATTGAAGTCACGGAGTACGTCCTCTTTCTCTTAAATGACTGCTTATAATTCCTGCTTTTTTTCTGTGGAGACGGTACATGAAACATAGCTGATACATCGTCCTCAGGATCAGGGCATGGTAAACCCTTCAAGGGTTGGAACAATGGAGACTCAGGGGGAGGAGCCTCTAGCACGATATGAGCAGGATTGGGGGGTAGCATGCGTGGGGCCATGGTTGGGCGCAAGGAGGCTCGCCGATGTTTTGTGATTACTCCGGGTTTCACTGCTTGTTACCGACATCCATATTTACTAATTGGAAATTGGCCATGGAAACACAGGTAGTATGGTATGATGGAACAAAAGATTTTGATGGCAGTGGATTATTTTCAAAGATGACCAACATCTTTTAATGCGCTCCGACGGTTCAGATGTATATTCTTCTATGGCTAACCCAAAACTGCGTGCACCCCGCCGGTGCCAAAAATGTCACGGTGCTCCTCTCCAAAGTCAATGCATGCATACCAAGGCCGGCCGCATCTATCAGGTACGTCCCAACCCTTGTGTTTTACTTGAGCTAATAAATGAAGCTACGCAGGCAGCACTTGCAGAAGCATCCGCTGGCCAGAATGGTGCATTGTTGCAACATCCTACACCTCCATTGGATGGTACCACCAGCGGGTCTCAAGATCGCAATGTCAACACATCTGTGGCAATGACGGAGCCTTCTACTAGTACAGCGACATTAACTACCACGTCCCTTCACCAGTTGATGCTTCTACACAATGCGTTAAGTATGCAACAATCTCTCGAGATCCCTGATCCAATGATAGCTTCGTCGCCCACTTGTGTAAGTGCTATGTTGAATCCCCTATTTTTTCGATAATTGGATTCTTGGCAGGCAACCGCAGCAGGTACTAGCGCAAATGTTGAAGAGCCATCATCTCCCATTCCTGGGCTGGATGATGATCAGTCTGTTGAGTCTGAGAACCATGATCTGGTACGTGATTACTCAAGTGTCTTGTCTAGTCAAAGTTTCCTGAGGGCTTGTAGGGTGATTCCAATACGACTCATGATGATCAGACACCAAGCGCACCTCAGACACCTACTCGAGTGCGAGTTACGGCCAATAATCCTGCTTTTGGCTTTGTGCAAGGAGCCATGCGTGGCCATCAGAACCTGGGTGAGCATATCTGATTTACTACATCAATATTATCTCGATGCACATTTATAATACTCCAGAAATTCGACGACCTAAAAGGCTGAGGCCACGAACAATGGACCGGGCAACAGCTACCAAGCGCTTCCATCGAGAATTGAGCGATATTATTGCACGTGTAAGTCTGTTACTTCACGAGTTATCATGGGTTGATAATTTGGATAGTGTGAACGACTTTCAGTGGAGACAAACTGCTGGCTTGTGCTTGCTGCCCAGCATAGCAGCTCAGGAACAGCAGCCACTCATTTTACATCCCCTAATTTACGGCGGGATGCGATGGATGATACTTTAGGAATTATAAATAAGTTTCAGTCCATTACAAGCTCATTGTTGCAGGCCAAGCGGCAAGATGCACTAGAAATAGCAAGGAAGCTTGCTGAAGCTGATGAGCGGGTCCGCACTCTGCAGGAACAGGTAGAAAGTCAACAAGCAGCGCTAGCGGCTGCAAATTCATTGCTTGTAGCAAATAACATTCATTAGATTAAGTAAATTTATTTGTCGGATTCATTCTTGCAACCGTCACAGCCTGAGGTTGCAATGTTTGTTTAAGATTCACTCTTGCGACTGTTATTTTCCGCACTCTGCAGGAACTGCTATGGGGGTCGCAGTGGCGAATCATTCGTTCACGCAGTACTAGCATACTGCCAAAGTGCCTTGTTGAGCCTGAAGATAAATCATATCTGGTACATAAAATACTATGTATGACTGGGAAAAGGTTCATAGTCTTGCGACTCAGTAGACTGTCACAGAAATTCTCGCGACCAAACATCGGGCCAGTGGCACGCCAAATTCTCTTGACAGTAGGCCAGAGTAGGGCTGAGTATGCTATAGTGCTGGTTGATTGAAGTTCAGTTGGACGTTTCATGGCTCAAAGAGCGTAAGACTCCGAAGACTCGGTAGACTCGGTAGATACTAGATGGTCATAGATATTCTCGCGACCAAACGTCCGCACTGCAGCAGTGGCATGCCACCATTCAAATTCTCTTGATGTTGGGCCGCATAGTATGGCTGAGTATACTAATATTACTATGGTGCTGAAGTTCAGATGGATGTTTCACGGCTCGAAGAGCATAAGACTCGGAAGATTAGAAGCATTTATTGCGACTCTCACTCATCACACATTCACACTTGGTATTCTCTCGGGACAGACAAGTTTCTTAAACTATCACGACTATGTTAAAGTTGCTTGTAACTCCTCTAGAATACGCAATGCCTCCAACAATGGTATACCGTCCGGCTCGGAGCTCTCTGACACCAATCCTGGAATTTGAGGCTTGGCCTGCCCTTTTCGCTCCTGACGTCGAGCTTTCCCATATGCTTGATATCTCAGGCGACTAGCTTCCTTTAGCCTTTCCCGGTGCCTAGAGACACATCACATTCATGAAAATATTTATTGAATATTGCATACCGTCTGTAATATGCGGCATGTTTACTCAACTTGAGTGGAGCAATATTATCTGCAGGCACTGATGGAAACACGTCATATACATGAAATCCCTTTATTGAATGTTACATACCATCTGTAATATGTGGCATGTCTAGTACTAGACTTGAGCGGAGCAATGTTATCTGCAGGCGTGTACTCTCAAGACTCAAAAGCGATGTTTTTGAAAGGCAATAGCATACTCAAGCTGACTAAGGATTGAAACGATGGCAACATCCTTAGGAGCAATCAAGGGGTAATCCAAGCTTCTGATAGAAAATGTGCGATTTAGGCGGTATCTGCTGGTTACGAGGGTGAATGGCGGCCGCAATGACCGCAATGACATCGCCTGTGATCCGTCTGGTCTATATTGGGCAACGGATAAAAATTTTGCTATCTTGACTTGGAGACGACACACCGCAGTCCACGTCTCATCTGGATCTAGAGAATCGAGCTTTGCACAAGGTTATTGTTGCCCCCATATCATGGATGAAGGTATAGATTCATTTTGTGCGTGGTAATTACCTAAGTTCGCTTTCTAGAGCTAGCAAAGGCTCGGGCTCACATATCAGCGTGTCTCGAAAAGAAAGTAAATGCCCTATCATGGGTTGAGCGAGTAGAACAAGATCCAAAGAAAAAAAGTATGTACTCACTAGTTAGTTGGACATGCGTGAGCAACCAATACGGCTTCACTAAGCTGACTGGGGAACAGGGGAAAAATCACTAGCCGCTACTGGTTTGAAAAAGGCAGAAGCTGCCTATGAGCGTGCTCTTGCTAACTTGAAAGAGCTTGAACAAGCTGCAGGCGATACCGAAGCTGAACCAACACCACCGGTAGAGGATGCAGGGACCAATGCAAGGGCAGGCGAAGTAAATGCAGACAAGCAGGCAACGTCAGACCTGGTTACTGATGAAGGCGCCAATATGAATGTGAGCGATCAAGGTTCACCTGAAGAAAATGACGACCAACTGTCAGTACTGCAGGCCTTGGATGCAGTGGATGGCGGTATGGAGGCTTCCCAACTGACCGCAGGAGCTAGCGAGGAAGAAGCACCAGCAGGTGTTCAGAATCCGCACAGGACTGGAAAAAGGAAGCGCTTAGATGATGAAACACCACCGGCGAAAACCGGGAATGACTCAGATGGCGAGAGTGAGTCATACTGCAGGAAATGCGAACTTTGAACTGATGTATGCAGCTGTCGACACGGCGCAGCCCGGGGAACAAAAACCGACGAAAGAGAAAGGTACTGGTGTAAAAGAAGGTCTGAGACAAGTAGTTTTTGCCAAAGAAAACTGTTGACGTACTAGACTAGAAACAGCATTGTTTGAAGTCGATATGATGCTGCGCTTTCCCATGTCATCCAAACTCAGTGCATCAGTGCGCACAGCAATCCGCACCAATCAGGCAATGGTCCCTGCCGCAGCAACCACAACCCGCTCATTAGCCCTAGATATCCTGTCTTCTACTCGGGTTAACAAACAATGTGCTTATCATACCGACAGTGATAAGCATGGGCGCATCTATGACAAGGCCCCGGGTGGCAAATACATCTGGAATGGAGTACCAAAGACGAGGCTGGTTGCCCGCAAGGTCGCCGAAGGGAAGGAGAATCCAATATACCAACAACGGCT
>JNHV02000508.1:0-15111 GCA_001691785.3 Amanita brunnescens Koide BX004
ATCATGTGTCACTTCATTCCTACCAATATGGGGACGATGCTCGATTCGCCCCACGTTCTCAGCTGGCCAGAGACCCAGAAGGGCTTCGCCCAAATAGCATCATCCGATAGTCACACATTTGCATAGTCTAGAGATTGCGAAACAACTGAGCCAAAGAACAAAGACTTGGGGAGGAATGAGGAGGAAAGGAAGACGGCTTCGTGGGGATGCATGGTAATGGAGTGTAGGGGCGAAGGAAGGTCTTGCCAGATGGGCTTAACAAGGGCGACCGTACCATCGCCGCTGTCTGGTGGGCCGCAAAAAGGAGAGATCGAGGCCGTCGAGATAAGTGACTATGGTAGATAAGGCGAGCCGACACGCAGCCTGGAACTTCGAGAGGCGAACCGTTCGAAAGAGAAGCGCACGCGGTAGCTACGAGCAGTGCTCCGGGAGCGGTCAGGCTGCGTGAGATAATTTTCAGCGAAGTCAATCGCTGGAAGGTTACACAACATCTTGTGTACAGTCCAGGACTTGTAACCTTTATCTTTCCTATATATGGATCGGATCGGGAGTATCAAGCGCACGCCCAATACTATCCCACAGTTTTACTAAAACAGATGTCTATACTTATTGGTCTGCTGGCAGCCAAGCATGGTATAATCTTCTTTTCCCCCCAGATTTGCCTTCATGGCTATGGCGACTGCTCTTGACGTTTCCGTAGCAGTGACCGCCGTATTTCTCTTCATCTGGTTTCGAGGTAGAACTAGTACTCCTCTGCCTCCAGGGCCAAAGAAACTTCCTATTCTTGGAAACCTTCTTGACATGCCTACAGAACGTCAATGGTTGAAATTCGCAGCATGGGGAAACCGATATGGTAAGGATTCCCATTTAATCTGATTGCTGGTAAATGACATCGCGGTGCAGGAAGTTTGGTTTCAGTATCGGTCCTTGGACAGCAATACATCATCATCAACTCCAGACAAGTCGCAGTGGAAATGCTTGAGAAGAAGAGCCGCATCTACTCGGATAGGCCTGTGATCCAAATGGCCGGAGAGCTTATGGGCTGGAAAGATGCGTTAGGATTACTTCCTTATGGACAACGCTTCCGCAACTATCGCAAGATATTTCATCATGCTATCGGCACATATGATGCCATGAGTAAATTCCATCATATCGAAGAAATGGAAACGCATCGCTTCCTGAAGCTCGTTCAGGCTAAACCAGAAGAACTAGTAAGTTGTATTCGAAGGTAGGTCGTTGTTAGAAACCACAAAATAAACAGACCCATGTTTCTCTTTCGCAGAACCGCCGGCGCAATAATCCTTCGCATTGCCTATGGATATGAAATTGAGGAAGGGGATGATCCGTTTGTCTCCACTGTAGATAAGGCAATGGAACACTTCTCGTTGTCCAGCGCCCCCGGATGCTTTCTCGTGGATCTAGTCCCATCCTGTACGTTCCTATAACGTTACATTCCTAGCGTCATACATTCATGGCGAGTTCGTGACAGTGAAGTACCTGCCAGACTGGTTTCCTGGAACTGGGTTCAAGCAAACTGCTCGAGAATGGAAGAAAACCCTGACTGAAATGATAGAGGAACCATACAGATATGTCAGGAAACAGATGGTCTGCCCAGGCCTGTTCATACTTCCCTCCTCTAATCAGGTTGACAGGACATCGGGGCGGCCAAGCCCTCGATTCTCTCAGAGCTCTTGCAAGACGAATCAAGCCTATCTGACAGTGATCTTCGCGACATCAAATGGGCAACTGCATCGTTGTATAGTGGCGGTGCTGATACTGTTGGTATCTAGTAAAGAAGCTGAACAGAACCTCACTAATTTAAATCATTTCTAAATAGACCGTAGCGGCTATTTCCAGTTTTTTTAAGGCTATGGTACTCTATCCCGAAGTACAAGCGCAAGCACAAACGGAAATTGATAATGTAATTGGCAACGACAGACTTCCGACTGCTGAAGATCGCGAAAGATTACCTTTCCTCTCGGCGCTGGCCATGGAAACTCATCGCTGGCATGTCGTTGGTCCGATAGCCATCCCACACCGCGTTATGGAAGATGATATCCACAACGGATACCTCATACCTAAGGGTGCTGTAATAATACCTAACATATGGCATGTACCCTACTCGCTTTCAAGAATTTTTAAGTCTGATTTTAATCCTCGCGCCAGGAATATGGTCTACGACTCTAGTGTCTATCAAGATCCTGCGGAATTCAAACCTGCAAGGTTCATCAAGACCGAAAACCATGAACCGGAACCTGATCCACGGGAAATGTGCTTCGGATTTGGAAGGAGGTATGCGTGTTTTAGCATAGAATAATTGAACATCGTTATTTAACACCTCAATCGCTTCAGAATATGCCCAGGTGAAGGTATATTCCGTTTTTGTCATCATAAGCTCATATTTTTCCGCAGGCCGCGTTCTTGCCGACACATCCGTCTTCCTATCCTGTGCCATGACTCTAGCAGTATTCAACATTACCCCACACATGGAGRATRGGACGCCTRTTATGCCGGACTTGACACAAAGCACTGGGACGATTAGGTGAGATATTTAAACTAGCAGCCCCATCATGGACAATACTAATGAAATCAGTCATCCCTCTAAATTCAAGTGTGCAATTACGCCGAGGTCCGACAAGGCGCTTGCGCTGATCAATGCGGTCTAGCTATTGGGTAGTTCGGGTTAAAACCTTTTCACTTCAATGCTGACTGATTCTGAGACATGACTGTTATCCGCTTTGATCCCATAGTATGTACTTGATTCCGATGCTTTGTACAACATTTTGAAAGAGCGGTTGAAAGGCTCTGATACGCAGGTCACCGACTACACAGTCGTCAGCGACAAAGGAACGTGGGTCAACAGGTATGCAGCAGGGATGATTATCTAAGTAGAAACTGTACACCGCAATTATGATCGGCGTTTATCTCGTAGATTGACTGGCGCCGACTCGGATATCTTGCTATAGGCCCCCAAGATCCTTTCGATATGAAAAGCGATATCATTGTGTTATCGATGGAATGGAAGAAGAAGAAGATATGATATCGCACTCAAGCGTTTTACGCCCAAGTAAAGACCACAATGCACATAACCGGTCCGCTCGGGCCTTCGGTGGCAATGTTCTCGCCGCGGCGACTTTGACGTGCCGATATCGCGCTCCACGTCGACGCTGTGTTTGACACTACATCTGACATGATAATAGGACCGAGCTTCAGCGATAGCAGCCATCCGAATCGGCATGGCCTACAAAGGCTCCGAATGTAGTGAGCCTTTTTAGCTACCTTTAGTCAGAGTCTGTTTCTCCCCTTGCTTCCAGTCGGAGTAAAGCGGAAAAGTGCTTTGCGATTGAGCGTCATAATCCTGAAGTCGGGGTTCCTGGAATGATTAGCCTTCCGGGGAACATATTGACAGGCTATTCAGTTACTGAGCGCATTTTTTGCCACGCGCCCCTGCGGCTAGATTTCGCTCACGTTTCTTTACTTATCGACTTCGCATCAATGATGTCATCATGCGACTGGTACCGGAGAGGGTCGATGACAGGTGCGAATTAGCTAGCGGAATAAGCTGAAGTANGATATATGTCAAATATATACACTCTAGAGCATCTAGTGACCAGTCGCTAGGATACAGATTGTAAAAGGAATGTGGCAAGTCCATTCAATGGTCCATTGAGAGAGCAATGCAGACTAGAGCAACCAAAACGAGTGTGTGCAAAAGCAAAAGGAATGTGTCACTTTCGAGCAAGTAAAGATACTTCGGGACCAGGATTCATCCTGTGAATCGCCCTAGAATAAWCTGTGGATGAGTGTAAGTGGTATGAGTAATAAGGCGAATGCTCTAGACACCGACCAAGTATAAAGCCAGTTTTTTTTTGGCTCAGCCCATCGATCTTCTTACGCCTTCCGAGGCCAAAGTTGCACAACACGACTTTTCTTGACTTCGCGTCCACCTTTTCCAAAGTAGCGTTCTGTTTCGAATGACCAGTGAAGGGAACCAACAATCCAGTCAGCTAGACCTTGAACGTAAATGGCAACGTCTCGATCGATTTCAGGGCTCCAACAGGGCAACTCCAGGCGATCCTTGTTGAAGCGGTCTATCGACCGTTTGCACATGTCGCCAACAAAGTCAACAGCGGACTGCAAATCGAGGCCGTATTCATTCATAACGACAGATATCATGTTGTGCGTGTCGCCCTTGGACTGTTCTACGTTGTACGAGAAGATGTCCTACGGAAGGCGCCGGCGCGATCAAGTCAGATAAGGTGCATTTATCAAAAGTTCCGTTACCGGATACGTACATTTGACCAAGTAACCACATCGTTGGAGGCTTCGCCCAGGCTGCGAATAATAGGATGGTCCATAACTTCGTCGGGTATTTTAAGGTTATTCGCATCTATGGAGGCAATTAGCGGCTTGCCAATCTGGCGGATTCGCATTACGTTACATTCTATGAGTGCCCAGCACGGTTTGCAGCCAGATGTGTCTCGCCGAAGGACGATGTAGGACTCGAGATCTGGAATACAGCCCGAGGCACGATCTGCCGCTTGTTGAGTCACGCTCTGGAAGAAAAAGTCAAACGTCTCGAGAAAGCGTTGCTGGGTGCCTGGCGACGCAGTTAAAAGTATGCGTTTGTAGAAGCTATAAGAAAGGGATAAATCGGGGAAATGTGGTAGCACATGTTGTCACATACTCGGCAGCCATCTGTCCTACACGCGTCGAAGAACGATGCGCGTAAGGATAGTAGAGCGAGTTCATGACAGCGTCGCCGATAAACTTGGTTCCGCGGTTATCCATATCGTCGGACAAGTTGTCCAGGAAAAATAGGTACGTGAGGAAATCGTTCACCGCTCGCAGCTGGGGATAGGCTGCATTGGGATAGCACATGGACGTCAAGAGACCAGCCTTTAGACCATGAAAGGAATCCCGCCGAGTGCTGCAGAAATTATTTCCTTTGAATAACCATTTCTTGGTCTCCGCTGTGACCTGCTTGCGATGACGGCTATGATGCAGCTTAAAGTCGCAGTGAGACACTAGATCAGGCAGGATAATCTTGGCTATTTCTGAGCGTTTCGAGATCGGACGTTTTGGGGCGGGAGCGGCGGGCATAGAGGTCGCGGAGCGGGTGGGCGGGATAAGTAGAGYGGAGACGAGGGAGAAAAAGACACGTGGAAGAAAGAAAAAGAGCGAAAGTAGACGACAGAGAAGCGACGCCAGTTTGAAGGATATTAACATGGAGAAGCGGAATCGTGTGCTGACCTTTAAAGAAAACAAAGTGATCGGTCATGTTTAAAATTCACATATTTTAGGCGGCTGGCATGGATCCTTGGAGGAAGAGAACTGGGCGGGATGAGGATTGGGCGGGAGCGGAACGCTTGTTGTGCCGTCATAATGGTTGACCGCACCTGATCCGTCGTGGCGATCGGCTAACCGGGACGAGAAAGATAACTGGTATTGCAGGGCGGCGTCATGACAGATTGCAGGATCAGGGAAAGCGGTTCACCTGATGACGGACATACCGTAAGTGGAAGTGAGTAGGCACGTTCGATGGCGTAAATGCGATCCGCAGAGACCGGGACGGCGTCAGTGATTAGCAGCAGATACGGAGGTCGGCGCGTTGAGATGCTTTGGCGGACAAATATGGTAGTTGCGCATTTGGCCCTGCGCGCGAATATCGCCACTGTCTACAATGCCTTCACATATAAGATTCGCCGCTCGTCCAACGCCGTTCGATATCCAGGAGCCCCCAATGAACGACTTACCACCTGCGAGCGAGCGCTCGAACATCCGTCGTTTCTTCAGCACCCTCTCAGTCGCCAGCGCTACGCCCCGTCTCAGTCGCACAACCACAATTGACTCCATGAAGACCTCAAAGACCGCAGTTACAGAACGCGCCCCAATTCCGTCCATGATGCCCACGTCGGACGAGGTCTACGCGACTCCGCTCCCTACTCTCTCCATGGTCGTCCTGTCAATAGTAAGTCTGCACCTGTTCGCCGCATGCATGTCTTCCAACCTTGTTAGACCATGCTTGGTGAATTTCTCACCGCCAACGTCTCTACTCCGTTCATTCTTTTCATGGTGAAGAGTATGTTTCGCCCCCCGCCGCCAAAGCTGTGACCCTGACTCGCGTGCAGGTTTCAATCAATTCAACGACGAAGCTGCAATTGCTTTCTGGACCGGCATCCTCGGTATGTCTATATGCTGTCTGAGCCACATGCCCGCACATTGACTCGGCGTTCTAGTCTCCTCGTTCTTCTTGACACAATTCATCACATCTCTACTTTGGGTACGCATAGCGTCTCTCATGTTCTGCCTATCCTGACGCTGCTTATCTCTCAGGCCACCATCGCCGAAAAGTACGGGCGGCGGGCCGTGCTAGTTACATCTCTGCTCGGGACTTCTATCACCTGCGTCGTTTTTGGCACATGTACCACTATACAGGAGGCCTTGTGTGTTCGTCTATTACAGGGCGTCTTTGGAGGTGCAGTAGGGGTTGCGCGAGGCTCCGTAGCGTTTGTTACGGATCCTTCAAACGAGGGCAGGGCTTACGCTATTCTGGGGTGTGTCTAATTTAGTATCTGCTGATCCATTCTGATTTTTTTCATAGCTTCTGTTGGGGAATGGGAGGTGTTGCAGGTGCCATAGTCGGCGGAGCTTGTGAGCCCGTGGTCACTTCCGTCTCAAATCGCTAACCAAATTTCCAGTCGAAACTCCAGCGGCGAAGTGGCCGCAGATCTTTGAAAGCATCGAAATTTTCGTAACTTATCCTTATCTACTTCCTTGCTGCATCGCTGCTTTCATCACATTGATGGGTGAGCTTCCGTTATCGGCTCTAAATGTGGATTTGGCTCTCATAAACTTTCCAAGGATCTTTCCTGGCGTGCTTCCTGGGCCCAGATGGCGGTCCGACGCAGGGCGCGATTCGCTTGCCACCCGAAAAAGACAACTTGCCTACACCTATTCCGGAAGAAGATTCTAATCCACCGTCCCCCGACCTCGAAGAACCACCGAAACGTCAAGGCTTCGTCGAATCGATCCGCTCTGTCCCCAGAAAGTTATCAAACTTGTCCAATTACCTCCCTAGGCGTAGAGAGCCCTCAAATCTAGCCTCTGCTCCAGATCGGACTCCCATAATTCAACACTCAGCACTCGCGTCCTCAACCGCTCCAACGCCCAGAGCCCAATCTCGCGTAAGTCACACTGATGGATCGGCGTACGGATATAGCGGCAATTTCCGCAGTCGCCTTGCTAGCAATACATCAGCCGCCTTGCGTAGAAGAGGCAGCATGGCCGGTTCGCTTGGTTGGCGACGCGAGGGTTACGATGTACGCAGAGAGTCTGTGGACTCTCGAGATCTCAACTTTACCCAAAGACTGTTGATGGCGAATGAAAATGCCGTCAACAGCGTCGCGGACTTGTGGGTTGCTGCCGCCATAAATGCGGACAACGAAGATCCATTTGAAAGTGACTATGAGGACGAGGCAGCGGCAGTTCCTGAACAACCTGGAGAGGACGACAATGACGATGCTGCGACGATTGATTCATCTCTGCTTCTAGCCCTCAGGCGATACCTAGGCTCCCCTCCTTCTCTGTCGTTCCTCGTCGTTCGAGCACTTCTGTGCCAAGCATCTTCTCCCATGCGGGAGTTGAGATGCCCCGTGCTGTACTTGATGCTCAAGATATCTTAACGCGGTTAGAAGAGGGGATCGTTATGCCCGATGGATTGCATCCCATTCTCGAGTCCAGGCAACCTTCTGATGCTTCTGGGTCGGACACAGAAGGACCTACTGAAAAGCCTCCGTCGCTACTTTCGCAACTTCCCCTGCAGGTGATACTCCAATATGGTCTGTTCGCGCTTCACACMACGACTCATGATCAAGTGTTCATGTCATATCTCGTTTCGTGAGTACACTGGCTTTACGTTTGGCTTTCATTAACATCGTCTAGCGATGTTCCTGCCGGCGGACTGGGCTTAACCGCTGGTCATTTCGCACAACTGAGTAGGTTATCGCGTTTCATTTCGTAATGACAGCTGACAAGTGTCGTCACATAGTTGCCTTTATGTGTTTGGTTCAACTGGCATACCAATTTTATCTGTATCCGTAAGTCTCACTGTCGAACGAATCAATGCAACCCCTGACCGTAACTCGAACAGGAATCTTGGGTAATGCTTTTTTAGCCCAGCAAGCTTCATTGACTAACCAAATGACAGCCCTCCTAGGGGGAAATTCTCGCATCTCTCCATGTTCCGCATTGGATCTGTTTTGTTTATTCCAGCGTATCTGTTAGTCGTCCCACTCAGACCGTTTGCTATTGCTGTGGACAATGAAAGCCCCGTGGTTATGGCTGGTGAGTGGACTATTTCTGCTTTTGCGGGGTATACGGGATTTTAATACAAATGGCGTCATCTAGGTTTGATAGCAACTACGTGAGTAGCTAAATGAGTATGCTTTCTTACACTCGTCTTAATGATGACGAAAGGGCTATACGTTATTGCGGAGCCACGTTTGGCTATACAGCCATTTCTATCCTACTTAATTATAGTGAGTAGATAAGCTAACGGTATGGTTGCTTGCTAACCTGCATCAGTGACACCACCAAACGCAGTGGGCTACGCCAATGGGATTGCACAGAGCATCGTAAGTCTCGCACGTTGCACGGGACCTACTCTGGGCGGCTACGTAAGTTCGTTCCATAAATTCGTTATCAGTCCTCATCTAGCGAACGCAGATATGGTCCGTCAGCGTGCGTGATGRCCCTTCCGGCTATCCTTGGTCCTTTATCATTTGCGCTGCGGTCTGTGCCTTGAGCGTATTGCTATCATTCATGATACGGTAGCATGACYGTTATCTATCTCTTCATCATTTCTATCATTTCTTGCATATCTATTACCCACACTGTTGCATACCTACACATCTGTTATTAATCCCTCACTCTCTTGCACATATGGACAGTGACATATGTTTTGGCACTCTTTTTGTACATTATTGTAAGGTACCTGTATGATAGCGGAAAATAGTCACCGTAGGTGACTAATCAATTCTCCTTGCCTCTTCCCGTCATTTYGGGCTCTGCATTCCAACGAACATCTCGGGGCGCCCAGTTTGGATGGTCCTCCTTGAAGCGTCTCGCAGAGCCTCATCCAAGCGGAAATTACCCCAAAAATCACTTGTGTCGCGGAAAAAAGTGAAAACTCATCACACGGCGGAAGATTTGCCATGGAAAAAAGTATCCCGGCCGTTAGTGACGGGATTAGGTGGAGATGATGGGATACTGGAGGTGGAAGAGGTGGAAGGTGTGGAAGTCGTGTATGAGGAGACTGAACGGGGAAGAGTTGCTCGATTCACGGTATGTATGTTGTATGTCGCGACGACGATCGTTTTTGGACTATGTTTTGTGATATAGGTGGTTGAAAGCGAAGATCCGGGGGTGCGTTCGGATGTTGAAGCAGAGGCGTTGGAGGCAGGAAGCACTGCCCAGCAACCTACGCACAGTGAAGAAAAGGAAGAAGAGTATGAGCCGTTTGATTGTATGTATGCTATGCTCTCGAATGCTTTGTAAACTGAATTGACGTTGCAGCAGAGAAGTTGTTACCAGAATGGCACGCGTTTTCGTTGCATCCACAGCTGCTGCGAGCGTTGCACGCTAAGCGGTTCAATGTTCCTACTCCCATCCAAGCTGCTGCTTTACCCATTGCGCTGGGCGGTAAAGATGTGATAGGCGTGGCACAAACAGTAAGTTGATAGATGCTTTTATAAATCCGACTGCATTCCACGGTACTTTAGGGATCAGGGAAGACTCTGGCATATGGTCTACCTATACTCCACCATCTCCTTTCTCAACAACGCCCTGCGAAGAATAGGCGGCGGCAGCTGCGCGCACTGATTTTGGCTCCGACGCGTGAACTTGCGTTACAGGTCTCCTCGCATCTGAATGCATGTTTGAGCAAGGTCGAGGGCGATAGGATGGGTGATGATGCACTACGGGAGGGAATGAGGAGCTCGAAGGCCCTAAGGAAAAGCAAAGGAAAGGAAAAGGTTAAACCTGAGGGACCGGACGCTGGGCAGAAGAAGAGCCCTCCGCACGTCAGCGTGGCTGCTATCGTTGGTGGAATGTCACCGCAAAAGCAGCGCAGGATCTTGGAGAGAGGGATTGATGTTCTTGTCGCTACGCCGGGCCGGCTATGGGACATTTTGGAGGATGTGAGTGAAGCAAGATGGCGCGGTTTTGTATTTTGTCTAAACCGTCCTCTCGCACAGAATGATGACCTCGCTAAAGAAGTTACGAAACTAAAATTCCTTGTGCTCGACGAAGCCGATCGAATGATTGAAACTGGCCACTTTGCAGAGTTGGAGAATATTCTCCGGTTGACGCTAAGAGGAAACAAGTGCGTCTTTACTGAAAATGACATGCCATATGAAATGACCTTTTCTGAATAGGGAGGATGAAATTCCGGCAGAGTTTAATGATATCCCTCCAGTGGAAGAGGAGGTTGCTGAGGAACAGCTAGAGGCTGATGGCTTGCAAACTTTTATTTTCTCCGCCACATTGAGCAAGGACTTGCAGCGAAACCTCAAAAGGCGGGTCAGGTTCTCCAAAAAGGGTCATAAGCCAACCTCGACAATTGGTACGCCTCCCGAAATCAATCTATACGAATAATTTATGAACTGGAATTAGATGATCTCCTCTTACGTCTCGACTTTAGAGATCCGGAACCAGGAGTTGTCGATCTAAGTCCCGCGAGCGGCGTCGTGTCAACTTTGCAAGAGAGCAAAATCGAATGTCTAGTTACGGATAAGGTCAGTATTGCTGCTCCTGAATTCGTGCAAGATTTGCGCTAATCTATATATGCGAACCAGGACGTATACTTGTACTACTTCTTGTTGCGTTATCCCGGGCGTTCACTTGTCTTTTTGTCTTCGATTGACGGGATCCGTCGGCTAATGCCACTGACTGAACTGCTGAATATCAAAGCCTTCCCTTTGCATTCCCAACTCGAGCAACGACAGAGATTGAAAAACCTTGATAGGTAAGATCTACACGTGGCGGACTTCTAAGCGCCTTGTCTTCATTAATCACTAAGGCTTGACACTCTAGGTTCAAATCTATTAATAACTCAGTGCTCCTCGCCACCGATATTGCCGCTAGGGGATTGGACATTCCCGCCGTGGATCATGTCATCCACTACCAAGTACCGAGGACAGCGGACGCCTATATCCAYCGAAATGGAAGAACTGCGCGTGCAATGCGGAAAGGTTTCGCGCTTCTAATGTGCGCACCGGATGAACGGAAGGTTGTAAAGGGGCTGTTTGGTAGCATTGGCCGAGGTAATGCCTTCATCTCCGAAATGCTGTGGCTGACCCTTCTCTCTTATAGATGAAAGCGAGGTTCCGGAGATGACTATTGAGCTTAGCTTATTGGACAAACTCAAGGCTCGGATCCAACTTGCTCGGCAGATTGATGCGGCCCAGCATMAAGTAAGGAAGGTTAAACACGACCGACGGTGGTTGAAGGAGACAGCGGATGCATTGGGTATAGAGCTTGACTCTGATGCTACCAGGTATCCGGACTCCGTTCTGAGTTTAACCGAATTTCATTTCCGGTTTTTAAAGTGATAGAGAAGATCAGAAGCATTCATCAAACAGCGGAGCTCAGAACGCAAAGACAGCTGCATTAAAGAGCCAACTTAAGCAAATGCTATCGCAGCCGCTCCTTGCGCAAGGCATATCTGCCAAATACATAACGTCTGGGAGCAAGCCAATAGTCGACGATTTATTAGCCGGTGATTGTAAGCAGTGCTCTTCGTCACTACTGTTAGTTGATTACCACTGATTATCGTATATAGTCAACGAAAGCATGTTAGGCATGAAGAACACTGAAGCAGGTAGTGACYTGGGGAAGAAAAAGCGGAGAGTCCGATTTTCTAAAGAGAGTTAGTCAGATGCATTTACAATACCACAACCTACATAACACTTGCTCATATCACATTGAGTGATGTACTGACGGCCTCATAATTATGCATTATGCAAATGTACAGTACTACTGGCATTACATCAGACTCTGGGTTGGTAGTATTAGTCAACACCGTATTCCCTCATCCAATCAGTATGCCTCGATGCAGCTGACAAGCGTTCGAGAGGTCGCATGTACTGTCTTGTGCTACGCCCGTCAACAGGCACTGGCATGATGATACTGAGCAGGGTCGCAAACTCTTTTGCAATATCTGCTATGCSCAAGATGCCATATACGTCCTGAGAGACACCACGAACCGATATTGAGTATTGATTGCAGGAATCAACAGCAAGTCGTGCATCGTTAGTCTCTTTCTTTGACCTTCCGAGGATATCCTTCTGGGTGTTTCTTTCCTTGCGATAACTTTCAAGCCTCTCCACAGCCGCATTCCATGCATCACAAAGGTTTCCGAATTCACCGTCAGCAGGGGCTCTGATGCCACGTATTTCACCTTCGAGCCATTGTCATTGTAGCCGGATTCGTTACCAAGTTCCATGAGTATGACTAGGGAGGGAAGAGGCTGGTGACAATTACGGGGAACACCAATTGGACGTATTGCAGGTTCGCCCTTGTCTCTGGCAGTTACCTRTCCCATGATTGCAGAAAGTCGAGAGTGATCAAATTTTGAATCTGGATCGACGGAACCGTCAAATAAAGGAATTAGAAGGTAAATTAATTCTTGCGAAAAGTAACATTGAAGCGCTGCGCCACGGGCCCATAGGTTTGCAAGCAGTTGACTGCGTGTGTACAAATTAGCAGGTCCACGCAAAGAAGTATCTACCATGTCATGCTTACTGRTTCGGAGTCCCGAGTGCTGATCCAATGCGTAAAATTCACGTGGGCCTTTCCAAAGGCATTGTCAAACTTCAGTTTATCGGAAGGAGTGAATACGTCTCTTCCGAAAAGTATACGAAGGAAATGCAGTAGAGGGACAGGCTTCAAGAGATTCCGACCACGTGGATGAGGTGGGGCAGCGAAGTCCCGGGCAACGAGGAGAAGCACGCGCGCACCAAGTGCACCCAAAACGCCCTTTTCGACGAGGCSTGCGCCACATAGATCTTTGCTCAAGTTGTCCAAAACGCGCCGTAGACGGTCCGGTTGTGATGTGTTGTACAATATATCAATACTGCCCATTACGAGGATGGGCTCTGAAGGCGAGTCCGTGTCCATGCTGTCGYAGATAGTTGAGAAGCCAGTGAAAAGCCTCATGCGATGTGTAACACCGCGATCCGCGAGTTCTATAGCTCCGGAAGTGGCTAAGACTGGATCTAGACGAAGAYGCTGTGAAAGTACAGCAAAGACATGGTCCTTGTCCATGGCTCTGAAAGCCTCCCCATTTCGAAGTTTCCAGGAAGCCAAAGAGATCATCTCGCCCGGTTTTTCTTCAGGTAGATGTGCACTCCACCTGGTAATAAAATGAGCAACTGTGGTTTACAGGCGAGATCTACGTACATTGGCCTTCCATATTGGGAGATAAACTCGATAGTTTCCATGTCACCCATTCGTACTCATACTGGCTCCTCATTCCTGGCTATCGCTTGCTGGTCAAAGCCAAGATCAATATAGGGTGGTAATAATCGACTTAGCTCCCCTTTGAGTCGCAAAGAATGCACTAATTCTTCAGTCAGACATGTGCAAGGAATCGAAGAGGTGCACTGACGCTCGCTGGGACGAGGAGCATAGTAGGAGACCTTAGATTTCGTTCCCATGAAGGTGTACCACATTTTTTTCAACGGTAGCTGATGCTGCACGAGACGCAGAAAGATCCAAAATTGCAAACCCAATTCGTGTGCTTCATCGAAGTACATTATGCTTATCCTTTCCGTGGGAAGAACAGCGGAAAGAAATTCCATCAGTTTATTGGTGGCCTCCATGGCATAGGACTTGTAATACTGGCGAGCCATTGCAACGATATTGAAATCAGAGGGTGTTGGCTTGCTACCTTTCCCTCTGATAGGACTCTTTTGCACCTGCGACTTCATCTGCCAATATGTTAAGAGCGCTCAGCTGAAAGAAAATGAAACGACTGACTGAGTTCGCTCGTTGGACCACATCTGTAAAAAAAGCATCTCGGCCACCACGCGCCCCAGTTGGCACCATAAGCCCGTGCCAATACTCGAGTAATTGCAGTCCATTAAACCCATTCCGATGTGCCTCCTGTAGTGTTTCAAGCATTACTTGATGTGCAGCACCAAGGAAGCAAGCAATGGCCCTATGCGTAGTGAGGCTCAGGTCGTTAATTTTGGACAAACTGGAAAAGAACTCCACAACGGGCTTGTCCCCAGGTGGATAGCCTGGATCAGTAGACTTGCGAAGGCAGATGGGAAGCGTGAATATCTGTTTACCGACCTAGCGTAAATTAGTAGTGTAGCATTACCGGCTGAAACAGTGGGTTCTCGTCGTTCTGCTCCGCCTCATCATCAGCCTGTTCGAGATGCTTGATGAACTCTGTGGTAGAATCTCCAATGAAGCCTTGCTTGTATGCCACGCCAAGCCCTTTGAGATATGAGTCAATGGTCAAGCAAGTTAGCTAGTAACCATACTTTCATTATTGTCGATGCTAGGAGATGTGGCGCGTAAGTATACAAGAGAGATAAAGAAAAACGAAGCTTACATGTTCAAAATCTGTTCAGTTTGTCCAATGACTACGTTCTGAAGTTTCGCTGTGCCAGTACCAAATTACAATATATCGTCCTGAAGCGAGGAATGTACATACGCATCGTAAGCAGGCGCTCCCAATCTCCATTCTGCACTAAGCGCTTCCAATCCTCGACCTCGTCGTCATCCAAACCCTCTATAAGCTCATCAATAGCCTCTGGTCTTAGAGCGATAACGTTCGTTCGGAGAGCGGTCTCCGACACTATACCCGAGTAAGAAGAGAGAACCCGATATAACAGATCTTGCAGGCTTGCTTTGTTACTTCCAGCACTGATTAAGCGACCTGACCATCCTGCGCGGTTTGAGTGGTCTATCATACCCGTCTTAAACATGTCCACTAATGCCTGCGGGATGGGGGGCAAGGAAGAAGACACGGGGGAATACTCTCTGGAAATAGGGGAATGAGCGGGGGCATCGTAGTCGACATCCATGGAGCTATCGCCC
>JNHV02000509.1:0-14915 GCA_001691785.3 Amanita brunnescens Koide BX004
ATACATATCCAAGCCTCTGAGTCACTTATGTAGTATGTACTATGTGAGAGTCAGATGGGGAAGCGCAGCGCGCTTCCGGCCATGGCAAAGGCCACAGTCGGGTGGAGGTGAGCTGTACAGTGACCAGGGGGGCTGACCTGGCTGAGTGTGGAATGGGCGAGGCGCGACTCTGAAAACTCATCATCACTCAGTTTTTAGAGTCAGGGAGTGGAGGCCGGGTGAAAAAGTGGAGACTGGGGAGCGTACTACAGGCAGCGAGCAGTGAGGCCAGCGAGGGCATGCGCCGTGGACGCGGAAACAAAGGGCTTGGCAAGCCACGTGCACCGCTAGCGCAAAGACCTAACCCTATGCCTCTGTGCACCAGGCGCTACACCTATAGTTAGAAAGCTATTCACCATTCACTTCCTTATAAGTACCCGTCCGGAGCGAAATAGTATGTGACTCGTCACGCGTCACGACGTACCCGCGTGCCGCGATAGTGTAGCGTCGATATGTGTCATGTGGTACCTTGTTAACGACCTGGAACGAGACATTGACAGTTACGCTACGCGACGAGGGTGGTAAAAGGACCACGATGAGCTTGGGTTGTTGTTGAAATTCTCTCGTACGACGGACTGCGTCAATCCTGATGTCTTACGTTTCGAGTCCACAACGAGTTGCTGTGTCCGCGACAGGTTGGAATGCCTGTGTGAACGCAGCTCAACAACGAATCAATAGGAATTCTGGTCAACCAAAGCCGGCAGAAAATAAATTTCTTGTATGAGGCAAGGATCCCTCTGAAGGCATCTCATCATCACATATTGATTCGAATACTTGTTACAATTGTTACGTATCATGATTACACTACTTGGAACACATCTTGTTCTGGTAACGCAAGAACGTACTGAGCAGTCTTACTCCAACGTCGTCCCACATCCGCTGCAGCCTCGATTTTCTGCTTTACAAAAGTCGCCCCCATGTAAGTATCCGGGACGACAAAGAGAACAATCATCTTGCTAGCTTTCGTTGGTCGAAGACTGTTCAGCTCAGGAATTCGCGGCTTGAGTGACTTTTGAATCTTTTCCAAATCTTGAACGTTGATAGTATGGCCGGCAGCAGTAGTCACCAGCAGAGCGATAWGAGGCGAGAAGCCACATTGGGAAATTCCGGGTTGGTACAAAAAGAAAGAAAGATGGGAGATAGTGGCCGGAGGTAGCATGATGTGTTGCTCGACGGACAATGCCAAGTCGTCTGAGAGAGATTTCATAYCTCCGAAAGTGAGGAATTTTGTGTTGGAAGTGAAGTGAATTTCAAGAGTAGCGGAGCGGTCATCGWGGGACTTGATAGTAAAGGTCCTGGGCGTTTGCAGGAATGGGTGAAGGTAAGCT
The DNA here is from genome assembly GCA_001691785.3 of Amanita brunnescens Koide BX004. NCBI lineage: Eukaryota > Fungi > Basidiomycota > Agaricomycetes > Agaricales > Amanitaceae > Amanita > Amanita brunnescens. The sequence continues at coordinate 1,368 of JNHV02000509.1, forward strand.
TCAAACATTCTTTCGTGSAGTACAGAAGACCCTTCAAGTTGAATGGAACGATAGAACTTGTATGCGTCATCCCTGGTTCGTTGTTGCAGGTCGATCACCACTTCCGAAAGAGCCCAGTCGGAAACCGGCTCTACGAGACAGCTGTCCAAAAGCCGAGACTTGGACGGGCGTATTTGGAATGCAAGATGAGTTATGTCACCACGCATCTCGTTGATGACGGCATCAGACAACCTGTGGTCTTTTTGATCGCTTTCCTAATCTTGTTCTTGGCCTCGGCAAGTTTATCAAGAGATGCTGCCATTTCGAAACATTGATGAGGCATGTTCCCGCAAATACGCGAAGTTTCCTGAAATCGCTTGAGAGTGATGTCGGATTCATGCAGGAATAACCTATAAAATGTAAGCAGACAAATCAACCAAGCGGAATACACGAACGATGCAATAACTAATTCTTCCTGCGACCATGGCTCCATGACAAATACCGCATRGCCATCAAATCGAACAAGCCATTTTTGGTCTTTCTCATTTCCTGGTGAAGTGATTAGCAGTATGCGATGTCTGAAATCACTGAAGAAATATTCATTAGGTCGACAGGAATTAGCGTCGGTATCAATGAGTGCAAGAACATCGTAGCCGCCTTCCGATACCGCCGTGCCCAGCGGGCGCACGGTATCATCAATAATGAAGACCTTGCCGTCCCTATCCTGAAACACAATTCGCCTGCGGCATATAATGCAAAGGATAAGGATGGAATACAACAAGCATCTTTTCCCTAGTTCGTTGGTTAGAGTGACGACCAATAACGGTGCTCACCGATACCCGGTTGACCTGTAAAGACGGCGCTTCTTCGCATGCACTTTTTCCTCTTGTTAAAGATGCCTATCATAGTATTCCACTCGTTTCGGAAGAGCATCGACTGTGGCACGCGGAGATCCATCTTCGACTCGAGGACAGTCAAGTCCATATACCGGATTTCAACCAGCCAGGATGGCGGCGAGGTCAGATTTGAATTACGGGATGGCGTGGTGGGTGCTAATAGGGTCATGAATGGGTCAGAATGGTAACGGTCGGCATCATGGGCATTTAGCACTCACTGCCAACCGGACGCGGTAATATAACGCTCAGAACATTCTCCGCGGGGTCTGTCGCCCAGTACAACGAGATCYGGCTGAACGACTTCAACCGTTGACTGTCTTCAAGCTTAATGCTTTGAGCACAATCATTGTCGAACTCTTCCAGAGGCAGTTGGAACTACCGGGCTTTAATATCTCTGCCCCAGCGTTTATCAATATCATCCGCCCACCTTRAAAGTTCTAGGGAGTCGGCAGAGATGTGTTTGAACGGTGGCTTTTGCCCTCGAATGGCTATCTTGAGATCATGGATAGTGTCACTGCGTTTGACGGAAACTGAAAAGACTCTGTTGGGCGTATCGCCCAGGACCCAGCACCACAACTTGACATCGCGAATATTTAGTATGTGACYCGTCACGCGTCACAACAACTACGCACACAGTGGGACGCCCATTGCAGACCAGCTGGCTAGTACACTGTGCATCACGGTGAGACTTAGAGCTCARTGAGGTTTTGTGTCAGGATTGCGCTTATAAGTCCTACAGGGCGTACTGTCAAAACGCTTTTATTGTCGCATGCTTGGGCTTCATCCGCTTGTCAGCCTGCAGGCCAGCTGACCGTCAGCCACTCTGCACAAAACAATCTGAAATGTCGAGCTCGCCTCTTTGCCTCTCTTCTCTTCTCAGACGCTACCGCGCACGCCTCCTCCTGTCCTCTCTGCACGCTCGCTCGACAACGCCATGACGATCAATTCCATGCCGCTAGACAGGAAAATCCTCTACTCGCTGTTCGGAGCGCCATTGCGCCAGGACATTGGAACGACGATTGACGGTCATCGTGCTTATGACCAGATAAACCCTGCGAATCCTACTCTGAGTCTGTCCTTTGAGCGTCTGATCCAGTTCAGCGGCCTGACTCTCCTTTATAGTCTTCACACTGATGTTCAGCGTGTTTCTCTTTGCAGTCTACATGTGGTTCTACCTGTCTCCCCTCTTTCGCGAGCGCCCGCCATACCGTTCCTCAACCGCGGAACCCAGGCCCGCCATAGTACGCCCACGGCACAACATCCGAATTGTCGACCCAGAATTGAACATGTCAAGCCTCCAAGACGAGAAAAAATCGCTTATCTCGTGGATCCACCGCTCTTCGCTTGGGCGGTTTATTGACGTCACAGGCCGCATCCACAACAAGGCTGTCGACCGTGACAGCGACGATCACCCCAAGCTCAAAGTCAATCTCAAGCACGGGCCCACCAAGTTCGGCATTCGCCCGCTTGGAGTGGAAGACTATCAGATCTTTAATCTGCGAGGCGCTCGACCGCCGCCGTCTTTGCCTTTACACTTTGGAAACGACCTTCTGCTCGACGTTTCTCGCCTCCAGGCCCAACTTCACGATGGCTCTCCGGTGCCGATCCTTGCGCCTCCTCCGCCTGTGTACACACCACACCCATCGCCACCTTCAACTGGCTCGTTTGTCCAATCGCCGGGAGCGCATTCTGATGCGACGATCGACCCATATCCTACCCTGAAACAGATGAAGGGAAAGTCTGCCACTGATCGCATCACCGTATCGACCGTGACGTGCATAATCAGTCCTCCCAGTCCTCCGAGCCCTTCTCGCCAATGATTCAMTATACCCATCAGAGCTTGATTGCGCCCACGTCTCTCTTTTCTCTCTTTCTTCACCATTACGAGGTAGAAGGCGAAGCACCAGTGACTCATATCGCATATACACTCACACAGTCATAATGTCTCGTTAAGTCGTATTCAATTATATACAAGTATATTCTATCCGAATAACTTCTCCTTCTCTTTTAAACTCTACGTTGGATGCCTCTTTAAAACTGATCTATAAGGTATATGTACGCATATGGGCGTCAAGTGCATTCACTTTCGTGAAGCAAAGAGTTTCTTGATGGGCGCGAAGATGCTGCGGGTGCGAATGCGGAAGAACCAAGTGAACAAGAAGATGCAGCAAATCTAAAACCAACATTCGTCAGTGCCCAATCGCCCCTTGCCGGGTTTCTGGAGTGTACTCACGTTAAAAGTGATATAAACAAGCATAAATCCAAAGTTGCGCCAATGGTGCTCGTAGAAGATGTTAAAGCTGGCCGCGAGGAACTTGTCCGTCGACTCTGTGCTGCAGAATTGGCAGTTGCTCGATGCGTTTGGGTTGGTGAGGTATCCCCCGGCGGTGGAAATGTACCGATCCATGTATTGCGCGCAGGTGAGTCCCGAGGGGGGGTTCAAGCTCACGAGCTCGACCGGAGAGCATTGGATTTGTTGGCGGCCGATGACTGTAAGGTGACGTAATGTAAATATGGCAAGACAGGGGGCATTTCGGTGAGTTGCTTACCTTGTCCCAAGATACCCTCGATGAGATACGTGTATGGTGAGAGGCGGTACCTGGGAGGAGAGATCAGATCGAGAAATGTGCAGACGTGATGATGTACTCACATCCACCTCCACCAGTGGAGCTGCCTGAACGGCTGCAGGACACCGTTACTATAGTCACGCGGTGAGTTGGGTAAGTAGATAATTTGAGGAGATGGAAACTTACAATGCAATCACGAAGGAGAACAACGTTGAGAATAGCAATGCGGCGATTTCTGGGCTTGGAGCCATTGAGGCAATTGCCTAATTTCAGAAGAGATGAGAAACGGGATGGCTTCTGAAATGTTGCGGGAAACTCACCTGTGCGATGGTTGTATAGTAAAGCGGGAAAACGACGCCGAGCATAAGATAGGTATAGCCTGCCCTCGAGGTCTCGAATCCGACCGTCCAATACCATGAACAGAACAGCAGCGCGGAGCCAAATATGTTCCATGGTAGTTCAATAAGTAACTGGGAAGTAATGAGCGCACTCCAGCTGTAAATGCGGCTTTGACGTTCTCGGATCTCGTAGATATCCCTCATTCGAATGAACACGCCTTGCAGTTGATTGGAAAGCGGCACGCTGAGGATCGTAGCCATGAATATCGCCTATGTTTTTGGATCCATAAGTCGGATTACGTAGATAATGAAGCAAAATAGGACTTACGAATAACTTGTTTTGCGTCCCTTGTTGTGTATGCTTGGCCTTGAAGAACGTGAATCCAATAAACAGCCCTCCGATRACATTCAAAACTAGCTTGGCAAATATGTACTCGGGTCTCCTCCAGTAGTTTAGTGCATTGCGAATAAACAGTTCTTTGAGTTGGAAGAGCCACGATGTGGCAAATTCTGAACGAAAAGTGGCTTCCAGCGCTGGACGCTTGCGGCCCTCGGCGTGTATGACGTCGATGCCTGCTTGCACGTCTGCGGATTCTCTGGAGCTCTTCCAGATGGCATGCCAATCGAGTTCGCTTGTAGCCGTTGCCCCGGCGCCTATAACGTCGAGTATATACTCCGCTCTAGGTAAGATGTCAGCCAACGCTTTCGTAACATAACTTGTTCCAACTCACGGGTTCTCGTCAGGGAGACATTTGCGCCCGCCGTTCTTCTCGAAATAATGGATAAGAGTCGTTGCGTTGTACCCGAGGTCTCCAAAGTACACGGTCTGCCCGCCCTTGCGGAGAAGCAGGATTCTGTCGAATACCTGTCAGACTGGCATCAGTAATTGTTCTTGGTTAGGACAAAAGCTAGCGCACCTGGAATAATTCTGCGGAAGGCTGCCAGATGACATATCAGCATGCAGGACTTTTGGCACGAAAATCTGAAATTTACCTGGTGGATACTGGAAGAGAGGATCAATGAGCAATCTGATTATCGTCAGAAGAGTGTTTTACTTACGTGCAAAGTATAGCTTGGCCGTGATCTGCCAAACTTCTGAGGAAGGAGACGATGCTCCACGCACTTTGCGAGTCAAGACCCGATGTCGGTTCGTCAAGGAAGAGTAACAGTTTGGGCTGAACGATCGTCAGTGCCGTGCCCGCATATACACGGAATAAATCAGTTACATACCTTGGCCGCGAGTTCCACTGCGATCGTAGTCCGTTTGCGATGTTCAACGCCGAGCGATCCGACAGAAGCATCTGCATACTCTTCCAGACCGCACATCTTAAGACACGTCTCAACGCTGAAGCGCGGTCAGCAGCGAGAAGATAAAACCAGAGATAGTATACATACTAAGCCTCCTTCTCGGCCAAGGGGACGGATGCAGGTTGGCGGAGCTTTGCAGAGAACAAGAGCGCCTCACGAACGGTTGCAGTTGGGACGTGCGTATCCATTTGTTGACAGTAGCCTCTGCGAAATGTTATGAATACCTAACAAGTCATGCAAGATGAGACCCACGTTTGAGCTTGGAAATCTATCGGAAGAGCCTGTCCGTTGACAAGRAAATCACCGCGTACTACTCCCGTAGTAACTCTCTGTGCCAAGACGTTCAGTAGCGTTGTCTTTCCAGCTCCAGACTCGCCCATTAATGCGGTTAGTTTCCCAGGCGCCACGTATCCCGACACGTCGTTCAGTAGTGTCTTGGATTCGGAGCCGGCATGGACAGTGTAGTTCACGTGCTGCCAAGAGAAGATGTCGGTCATTGGAGCTGCGGTAGCTGTTTTTCCGGACACCTTGCTCTCCTTCTTCTCTGCGACGAGACCGGCCTTGTCTTGAAGATTCTCAACATCGGGAGATGTGGGGGTCAACGGTGCCGGGTGCTTGGCGCCGCGTTTGAAAAGAACCATAGCGCGTTCGTGGGACATGCTGGTATTGAGTTCCGTAAATGTCAGCAAAGCCAAGAGGAATCCTATCAAGAAGCCAAAGACGATGCCCAGATTCTGCTGTGTAGTTAGTTTTCTGTTCTTTTTTGTACAATATTTTGCGTACCATCCATGTGTGAGAGTACCTGAAGCCATACGACAGAAGAACGAATTTATTCCCATCGACGAATGACTGGCCAGGAACTGCGCCGACGACGGCACAGACTTGATTGGCGAGCGTCACATTTTCATAGCCTGGTCCCTGCGGAACCAGAGATGAGCAAGCGCCCTTAATGGTCCGGAACTCGTTGGTGAGGACTGATTCGAATCTGGGGCAGGTGTCAGCTAGATCATTATTTAAATATATGGAACGTACCCGTATCGCAAGGGCTGGAAGTAAAAGTGTGATGACATCAGTAATCGGTGATTGCCTCATGCGTATGAAACACGCACGTTAATGTAGGAAATCCATCTCAGGGCCCCGATCATAGACGGCTTTGGGATGGAGTACCCGGTGTAGATCGATAGCGCGAGGACGGATATACCTCCAACTGAGTTCGCCAGGGGTTCCGATGTAAAAGCGGAGGCAATGCTCCGGAACCACGCCTTCATCGTCAAGGACATGACAAAGATAAAGAGTAAAAAGGTGCTATCGACGGAGTTCAGTAAGATATCAATAAAGACGTGGCTTGCTTACAAGAATTGGCTCTAAAAATGATCGGTTTGGATAAATAAAAGAAGAAAATAAGAGGACGAATACATACCGCGCTACGCTGCAGTCCGACCATAAAGTACAATACAATGGCATAGATTGACAACGTCATGGCTGTGATAGGGATGTCGACTAGAGTCAGGGCCAAGGCTTCAACAAAGGGGTGATACATTGCGGCCCTATGGTGCCTCAAAACGATGGGACGTTGAGCGTAAAGGGACGGAATTTCTGCCATCGCAGTCAAGGCGGAGAACAGGAGGGCGCTACGGGATGAGATGTTAGTAGCACGAAGGGGACAAGGATTTTCAARACGTACAAGAAAAGTATACCACCACGGGAGTAATATCCAGCTGTGGCGTCTTGAACGTTGAGGAAGAGACTGCCCATGATCAGGGCCTGGAATACGAAGGAACTGTACGGGAATGAGTACAGATTGTTTTCTTTTGTTGGAGCAACGTACAATATCTGTAGGCAGACGGTGAACCTGTTTCCTTTGAGTATTTGCGCTCTTCTGAGCATGACGGCCTTGGCTTGCTGAGGAATGGTCAACAGATATGGACTTGACGTTATTCAAATCAGTAAAAAGTCACACTACGCAAATACTTCCACTCACCTGCCCTTGGACGCGTACTTGGCAAGCTCAGCACGCGCGCTCTCCTTATAATCGAGCGCTCGTTTCTCATTTCCGACATACATTGCTTCGTACGATTCCATATCAGCCCGATTTTTAGCTGCAAGGGACGATTTCTTGAAGTATTCTGCGAATTCCGTGGCTGTCCTCGGGACGTTTGTTGCTCCTTTTCGCAGAATGCGCCCATTGGGATCGGTAACAGCGACCAGGAAATCGGCAGTCGACTGACGGTTTGCAGGTTCGTATCTGGAGAGGGATGAGTAACTAGCGGAGAATGGGCACAATTGCGCGCACCCCATGTCAATGAAATATTGGCGAGCGTTGGCGGCGGGGCCGAAATAGGCCATCTGGCCCTCGTATAATACGCAGACTTTGTCAAAGTGGTGATAAAGAGTCTCGCCCGCCTGATAGATGGCCGCTATTGTCGTTAGATGTACGGTGTCTGTGGCAAGTCTTAAAGCGCGGACAAACTCGAGTGCAGTGCTCGAATCCAAACCACGAGTAGAGCTGAAACTATATGTCAGTAGAGGGAACACAGGACTTGAGCTAATGCTTACTTGTCCCAACAACTGATCCGGGCTCGCGTTGCTAGCGATTCGGCGATCGAAACACGTTTCTTCTCACCACCGCTCACACCACGAATGGCGGCATTTCCAACGGGTGTGTTCTTAGTATGTCGCAACCCGAATATTGTGGTCAATACATCCGTTTCCTTTCGGGCAAACTGGCTCCTCGTCTTGGACAAGGTCTCGCGGGGCGTTCGAGTGGTAGAGGCGAATTTGAGCGTTTGATCAACTGTAAGTGTTGGGAAGTGAATATCGTCTTCCGGACAGTACTGCACGTCGCCACGATAGTGATTGTATAGTTCACTTGGAGAGATRGAATCGTAGAAGACATCTCCTTCAACAGCGCGATATTCTGATCGACGATTCGCGAGGACCTTCAAGAAAGTCGAGCTCCCTGCCTCTGGTCGCCCAAGTACCACTAAAGAAGGTAAGACATACGCAACATATGATGAACAATGACAAGTAACTTACAAAGCATTTCTCCCGGGCGAACGACACCCTCAAATCCAGACAGGATAGTCCGTAACTGAGGGTGCCGTTTGCTTTGGATTTTTTCCAAGATTGCAGACGGATTAAAGGCGGCTCCAAATGTTGGTATATGAGAGGCCGCTGAGCCAAGACCAACGACCCGTAGATCACGAAACATGACGCCAAGCTCGCGAGACTTTATCTGGGCTTCATCAAACCTACAAAGGGCAAATTTAACAATGATACGTGAGATGAGCAGCTCGCCTACTTCTTTACAGTCCGTTGTAGCATCTTTTTAAAATCAAAATTRTCATCGACAATGACCGTATTGTCAGATATGAATGAAAGAGCATCGGCATTGGGGTCGTCGTGCGATAAGGAACGTTTGAGGTCCTCAACGCCCTCGGGGTCAAAATAGTTGAGGTTGACTCGTGAAACGGAGGCTTCATTCCGAGGACGAGTCCTTATCGAGTCAGGCGAAGGTGCCCTGTCTGATTCTACAATTAATTCAGGATGAGGCGAGGGCATAGCGGGTGACGAGCAGACGTTGAATGTCGTACGGAGAGACAAGCTGGGTGAGGTCTCTGAACCTACCGATCTATGCAGGTCCCTGTTATATATCCGTAGCGATGGAGGACGCGTACGCTAGGAACAAAACGACCGAGACATTATGACTAGTCATCACGTATTAGTAGTGCGACAGCGGAGGCCTATCTGGTTATTCATGGTACCCGGAAGTARACTTCCGGACAAACCAACACCGTGACGTCAAAAACATTACATGGTGATGTCGAGTTTCCTAACGACCACATCACCATGCTTGACATCAGTGTCACTTGGTGAACTATGTTTCTACGCCAAGGTTCCTGCGAGTTATCTTGCTTGAATAGCTGGCTGATAGCCTTAATGATAAGTAATTTCTTACCTAGAGCTGTCAGGTACGCAGGCACGCAGATTTTCATTTAGTATCATGGCTGTGTATATAGAGTTTCAGGGCCTGTTGATCGTGAAAATATCCTCGGACCCGAAATTTTGGCTTACGCACTGAAACCACGTAATGTATATGGGGGCAAATCAAGCGTCAACAACGCGATCCCGTGACCGTTCTCAGCCACATTGGAGAACACGTGATGGCGGCGTGTTGAAAACGCGTTTTCGGTTCGGACGAGTTTGCAATCGCAAGACACCCAAATTCTTTGCACGGCGTTAGGCCGTTTCTCTCATCAAAGCCCACAGCGTCTAAACTACTCAGAAAACCCCCATGGCTCATATATATAATCAGTACCGCCGCTATCCGTTCTCCGACGCCGTCAACCACCCAGGTCACCCACCTCCTACACCTCCCAAGCCTTCTATTTATCAGAAACAGCATCAGGCTGTGACGGCACCGACAGAAGTCCGGAACGCGCAGAATGCTCCCGGTTCACCACCACTACCACGACAAAATAGCAAAACTACCCCGCCTTCACCGCCAAAGGTTATTTGCGACAAAGGAGGGAGGTATCAGCTGCAGCGCGTCGGTTTCCTCGGCGAGGTATGTTACTATGGCATTCACATCTGTCCCCGTCGCTAATCTTAATCTTTTGCAGGGAGGATTTGCCCGAGTCTATGAAGTCAAAGATCACCGTAATGTCCGCTACGCATGTAAAGTAGTCACCAAGTCGTCTCTTAAGACAAAGAAAGCCAAGACCAAGGTATGGTTGAGTGCCACTGTACATTTTCATTACTTATTCGTCGTTTCTAGCTGTACGCCGAAATTAAGATCCATCGCTCACTTACGCATCCCAATATTGTTACCTTTCACGACTGCTTCGAAGACAACGATAATGTGTATATGACGTTGGAACTTTGCCCCTCTGGTTCCCTCATGGACATGCTGCGCAGGCGCCGTCGCTTCACAGAGATGGAAGCTCGCGTCTTTATGATTCAACTGATCGGCGCATGTCATTACATGCATACCCATCAAGTTATCCACCGTGACTTGAAGCTGGGGAACTTGTTCCTTGACTCTCGCATGAACATAAAAGTTGGCGACTTTGGTCTCGCAGCGCTAATTGAAAATCCTGGAGAGAGGAAGAAGACGATTTGCGGGACGCCTAACTATATCGCCCCCGAAGTATTGTTCGACACCGTCAACGGCCATAGCTTCGAGGTGGACACCTGGTCCATAGGAGTTATCCTGTACACCCTCGTCGTAGGTCGTCCCCCATTCCAAACTAAAGACGTCAAAGCAATTTACAAGTTCGTACCCACTTTCCTTTGCCGCTTACCTTCATTAATAATTGACAACACTTTTTGCTCGATAGACGCATTAGGGATAACGATTATGACTTTCCATCTCACGCGCCTCCTTCGGCAAACGCGCAAAATCTTATTCAACAGATTTTGACGCCGGATCCATCGTGCCGGCCTACCCTTCACGAAATTCTCGACCATGTCTTCTTTATTATGGGTCCTGTACCGGCTTACATCCCGGCATCGGCGCATGATGCGCCCCCTTACTTTGGCCACATTCCGAAGGCCGTTTCAGATGCCAACCTTCGACGGCTTAGACGGAACGCTCTTCTTGACGAGGACGCCGAGCATCCCAATGCCGAGCCAGAGCCCGTGGTTCCATCCGGCAGCAACAGCAATATGAGCGTCGGAAGCGCAGCGGGACGCACCATTGCGTCCAGCATCGCCCAACAAGAGAAAGAGTTCCAGAAGGCTGTCCAGCCCGGATCACCCATTTCGGCCTTGTTGTCATCAGCCCGCCAGCCGCTCCTCGTATCTGCTACTACCACGGGTAGTGTTCGCGATAGGAATGACCGCGGTGGAGACGTTAAGGATAGCCCGATGTTCATTCGCAAGCTTCAAGCTGCACAACGCGACAGTCCATTACGTCGAGTAGCAAAAATCGATCCCGATGGTGCGGAAGATGAAGAAACACGTGCCAGGAAGAAGGAGCTTGAATCCCAGAAGGCCCGGATCGTAGCTCAGATGGCACCCGTAAGGGAAGAGGATGAAGATGAAGATGGCGGACGTCCCGTTCCGGAACATATGGATAACAGGCCTAAAGCCGACGAGCCCGCCTACGGTATCAAGGAGAAGGCCAAGGACCTTGAGCGGAGAGTGTACAGCACTAATCAACTCAAGGAAAAGGAAAGAGAGAACGTACCGCCGCTTGTGCAAACGACTGGAACGAAATTGGCGAGCGGATCGAGTGTGCGATCCCGTCTAGGGACAGCGACTAGCTCCGGTTAGTAGCAACTTCTCGCTTGTCTGTTTTGCATGTTGATCATCAACCCAGGTACGCTCCCAACGTCATCTACGGTCCAGAATGCGGTCTCTGTTCCTGCTATTAGCATCAACGGGGCGTCGCAGCCCAACGGTCTCAATAGCCATTCCAGAAAACCTTCCGTTAATCTTGGGTTAGGATCCTCGGCTGTGTCAGTCCCATCATCAGGAACGCCCCAACCAGCTGCTTCCCACGGATTCGACGCCTTCGGCGCAACGCTGGCACATGCCTTTGCGTGCAAATCGCAGGGAAAACTATTCCGCGATCCCCAACTAGATATCGTCAACCCTTTACCACATGAGAAGGTGTTTATCGTTTCATGGGTCGACTATTGCAATAAGTATGGCATGGGTTATGCACTTACCGATGGGACTGTGGGCGTATATTTCAACGATAGCACAACGACGGTGTTGTCTCCTGGTAGAGTGTAAGTCCCTTTCTCATCTATCGTAAACCTTGAACTAATTTCTGTGTAGCCACTTGGACTATATTGCAACGAGGAAGGTGGTCACAGCCGGCGCAGGTGTCAATGCCCCGGTCTACGTTCGCAAATCATACACGACGACGCAACATCCGGAAGAGTTGAAGAACAAGGTATACCTGCTCAAACAGTTTGAGAAGTACATTATGGATCGTCTGTATGGCGATTACGAGTGGACGTTCCAGGACACGGATCGGACGCGGGGCATGGAGTGGGTTGTCAAGTACCTGAGAATGCAAAACATCATCGTGTTCCGATTAAGCAACGATGTCTTGCAAGTGAGTGCCCGTTTTGTCCAACGGCCCTTGATACAATCTGACGATAATCGCTTGCCAGTTCAACTTCCAAGACCATTCAAAAGTGATCCTCTCCTCCCGCGGCTTGCTCGTCACGCACATCGACAAGAACTATCACTTGACGCGGTGGACTCTGAGTGAAGTCATCGCAGCATCGCTGAGATACGCCGAGCCTCGAGGGACGGTGGGTGTAGCGTCGGAGCAAATCAAGTTCAACCAGAAGCTTGTGGACAAGTTGAAGTACTGCAAGGAAATTTTGTTGAGCATCAAGAGTGCGACGAGCGGCGGCTCGGCCGCGGCGTCGGAGGCAAAGGCGTAAATCCCGGCAAACCCCGCTTACCCATGTGGCATTACTCAGGTTTTCACGACGATAGGTCGTGTCTTAGACCCTTTTTCCTCCCTTGTTTCAACACTTGCACTCGTCCTGATCATGTAATACCTTCTGCACTACATACTATTATTCGCGATTTTCAACTTCGACCTGAAGCCTAGTGGACGCGAACTTCAGTGCTTTTTTTTTTTGCCTTTTTCTCTTTATCGTCTGTCCGCTGGCGAATAGATATATGTCTCAGGACATGTCATACGAGTTTCGAGAACGATGAGGAAAGCAAGGATGTATAGTATATGATCACATCTATCAGTGCGTATACATATGAACTTCAAGCCTAGCAGCTTCAGAAGGCACAAGAGACCATACAACTATCATTGTCGCCATCATGATCACCAGACTATGGAACGGGAGTCAATTCCACTGTAACTCGGTATTGTCAATCAGATGCTCACAATGGCTGTAAACTTTCAATCCCCCACCTTCCCGCAATAGCACCTGTCACAAATGGTAGGATTGCACTGCCGGATTGTCCAATGCCTGCCATGAAGCCTATGGAGGCAGTGAGTAGCCATTCCGGTATGATATTTCTCGAGTGAGCCATCGCAAGTGGATACATGGGCCCAAGGAGCAGTCCAATAAGAGAAACAGCGATAGCGTCCGCAACGACAGACGGAACGAACCAAGTTATTAATTGGAGACTTGACACAACGTCAAACTTGCAGTCACAAAGAGAAGCGACATACACGTACCAAAGTGCTACAGCTGCATACAGAAAGATGGCACGGCGTCCTCCGATCTGACCGTCATGTTCAAATGAGAGGGACCTTACTTGAAAAGATTCATTTGACCTTTTCATTGAGCCATACGAGGCCCACGCGTCCGAGCATGATGCCTAACAAATACGCTCACTCAGCAAAGCAATTGAGCGTTGCATGGACGGCTTACCTCCAAAAAAAGCTGACGATACATACCCGGATGACGGACCACCATGCCGTACGTTCGTGATGAAAGTAACTGTCCAACCTGTATAGCATAAGTATGG
>JNHV02000510.1:0-15001 GCA_001691785.3 Amanita brunnescens Koide BX004
ATGAGTCTAGACCTTGGTTCTAGATGTAGTGACATAATAACGATTATGCAAGTGCTCTATTATGCTATTGTGATGTGTTACAGCATAATTTCGACATGTCCGACGTATCAGGTATGCATAGAGCGGGAGTCCGTACCGCAACTGTAACAGCAAAAGTTTTCAAACACCCTGGGAACGATAGTAGCCTATAGGCAAGCGGGGCCTGGCAGCCAGAGATGTGATTGGTTCAAATGATTGTTTGAATTGATTACCGGAAACGATCTTCCTACCGGAGGGCAGGCTCGAAACTTACTGACATTGATGTTTTTGACTATTTTCAGCTCTTGGAGAAGCCTTGTTCTGCACGTCCACAAAGCACTCAAACATCGCTCAGGGATGAGTCCGTGGCTGTAGAAGGCTGTAGATGGCTGTCCATGGTGGGGCATCAAAGCTGTTGTATCACGGTACCATCGCAATGCGATTGATGTTGATGCAATGCAGGAATGTACGGGTTTCGTGGCCTGCGCCAGCCAACTCACGTGCGTAGCAACTATCTATAAAACGGCCAGATCCCCCCGTTAAACACTAGAGCAGGTCTCCACCACACATATCCTCGTCGCTGTCACTCAGTGAGCAGCTCCAATATCGATTCCACTACTAATCAATTCAATACTTACGTTGACTACCAAGGGCTAGTGTGTCAGCCACTGATAAATTCCTCCGTTACGACAAACTCCAGAGCTGGTCTCCATCATTCACATCCTTGTCATTCTCCGCTTCGTAAGTAATCCCAATCTGAATTCCGCTGCAAATCAACACTCACGCCGCCTGCCAAGTTCATCATTCATGTTATTCTTGCACGCGCTGCTTTTCTTTCTCCTTGGAACATCTGCCCTGGCGACTCCCGTTCCCATCACACCAGGAGACTCCTCTAATCCCTCTAAGCTTTCACGACTTGTTGTGAAGGTAAAGGGAGCCTTTGGTGGGGCGAAACCCGAACGGCTAAATGGTTATTGGCGCAGTAACACTGTCAAAGTCCGTGAACATCGCTCATTTGACCTCACCTTGTACTAACCTCGCATATCTGTGTTACGGCGTAGTTTTCTTGGGGACCCGAGCCATCTGAAATTATAATAAGAATTAGCAACGCAAAAGACGTGGAAGTGCTCTTTCCAACACTTCCAGAAGACCAACGTACTGTCAAGGTACACTTTCGCAACATTTTCGACAAACAAGTTACATGGCACCGGATACGACCTGACGAAAAAATCACAGTCAGTAGTTTACTGCGATTTGAAAACCTTGCCCCTCATCGAGTTCTTACAGCAAGTAATGCGCGCCCCACCTGATATTGAACCTGACTGGATGAATGACAAGCTAGTAATTGAATATTGGGATAGCGAGGCGACATTGGACATCCTGTTGAACGGGAGCGGCGTGCGATATGACACCAAAGTTAAGGGATTCATGCCACTTTTCAGCACCAGACAGCAGGTATCTGGTTACTGGCGCTCATCCATTGTCAGTAAAATCCATTCTCACCTCGTATGGGAGTCCTCATCTGCCTTGATAGTCTCGTAAGAAGGGGGGTCCGAAGGATATGGTGTACATCTTCCCTGATCTCCGTGTCGAAATAATTTTTCCCAGGGGCGATGTGAGTGACAAAATTTACCCCGAGATTTTCGATGGTCTGGATGCTTGGACGCGGGTAACAAGTGATGCCGAGTATCAGGTCTGTTATCGACTGCGATAAGAAAACCTTGACATCTGATAAAGTTCTTATAGGCTTCACTGGACACGAAAGAAACGCCTGCTCATGAGACTAGAGTTGACGAAAAGTATCTGAAAGACGTGTTAAGGATAACGTTCAAACAAGGGTGGAAAGAATTGCATTTAAGGCATACCATGAGTGACCAGACGACCGAGACAGGACTTGTACCCCTCAATCGTATTACAATAGCTAATCCTCCGTAGTATGCTGTCGAGCTTATTACAGTTTTCATGGAATACAGAACATTGCTTTTGAATGGCACTTGGCATTGCTCCGCAACGCTGATACTTCGCTGATTAATCTGCGAAGGTCATCCGCGTTGGAAGGTAACACAAATGTCGCTATTTTATTTCGACTTTATCGAAAGCCAAGTACGGACTAGTACATCCACGAAGTTACTTCTGCTGCCCCCATACCCGTAATCCTAGTAGGAACCCTCAGCGTGGTTGGCATTCACACGAGCAAACCCTGCGGCGTGAATGGTTGATCGAATGCGCTAGATTCCCTCGAGAGTCGATAGCCCTCAGAACGTACATCCTAGTCGTTCACAACGTCCGCTCAGTGAGCGTCTACCAAGGGTATCACTCACGTAATTCTTGTATGCACTGCTTGTTCTTTTCTGTTTTCCTGGCACCTCTGCCGTGGCGGTCTCCATTAACATTTCTCCGACGACCGACTACCTTTCCAAAGTCCGTAGTATCATCTCCTGGAGCGTTGCTTGCTAGACAGTCCTCTTCTTCGTCTTCTGCCGTTAATGGCCTACGATTCAAAAATGTGGCCCTTCGCGAGACTCACTGGCAATGAATTGTGGTTCACGTAGAGAAAAATAACGGCTAGAGAACGACTTGCATACCAAGCACAGGCCAAATGCGGTTTACTACTATTTGCCACCATAACCCGGGTCGGGACTCGGATTGGGGCGTTGCGTAGGTACGTTCCGCGCGCTAATCGCGACCGGCAGAGTGACGCTGTACTGATCATTGACCGTACAACAAAAGAGGATCTGGGACATGGATTCTTCTTCATCGTCCTTGTGCTCAATTTATTCTTTAAAATACCCAAGGTTACCGAATGGAGGTATGCCAGCGGTGTACGTTTATATGTGTATAGATGGCGCGGTGACCGGTGACCGGGAACCGCCCATATTTCCCCTCTGATCCGAAACGAACCATTGCGTAACCTTACTTAAATGGCCGTTCGTTGTCCTCCCCTTCTCGGGCGGCGGGAGTAGTCACCAAAGCCATAACCCTGCCGTCCCACAGGGCATGCGATAAATGCAACAGAAGCTCTGCACGCGGCTCCTCGTAGACCAACCGCTGGCATCTCTCTCATAGCTTTTTCGACGCACGATCGTCACATGGGGTTTTACTGCCACCACGCCGCCCTCCTTCAAAAGGTTCCAAAAGCCTGCCTCCGATGCGAACACATGGTCTAGCTCTGGGGGAGAAACCCGAAATAGCACTTTTTCAATACTCTTCTTGATCTTGTCCTCGCTCGGCATAGTTAGCCCAAGTTACTGCAACTGCATGACGTGCGGAGTGTTCCAGCGGTTCGCCTAGCGGCATCTCGATGACACCATCCACTTGGTTGGCATCACGTGCGCGGACGCGGTGTGCACAGATGTTGAAGATGGCGGAGGGAGGAAAGAAGCGGCTGAGTGAGGGCAAGCAGCCGAACTCGTTGGGTATCGTACATGGCCGCGTTGCTTTTGTCTTTTTGGGTGAGGATTCTTCGCGTAGAACTTTACGGTGTTGGCTGTTTCTTGATGAGGTGAGCGCGCATATACATACATGGACATAAAGGAACACGTACTTGTCTGCAATGACAACGTCGTGAGTCTCTAGTAGTCCCATCACCGTTCCTGACAAAGACTGGGATAGGTATCTGGCAAACGCAGACATCGTCGCTCTGCGTATGTCCAAATCCGAAATATGAGCTAGAGCGAGGGAAACGGCCGTCTTCCCTGTATATATTTGCCCATAAGCAAAAGTAGTCTTGCTTAATTGTTCACGCACCGCCTACAGGTATAGCTATTAGGACAATGATTGTCTTCGTAAAATGCGCTGGGATACGTATGTTTGGTGGTTGGCACCACGCGCGCCGTCGCGTTCTGCGCAGATGCTGAAGATGGCAGAGGGAGGTTGGGAAGAAGCGTCCCAGTAAAGCGCAAGTGGCGGACTCATTAGGCCTCGTCCACCGCCAGAGGTTTACTTCTTTGGTCTTTTTGGTGAGGATTCTTCGTGTAGTACTTCACGGTGTTCGCGGAGGTGGTTGTTTCTTGATGAGATGAGCGCAGACTTTCAAAAAGAAAAAAGAGATGAGTGGATATACATGCATGGATATAGAGGAACTCGTACTTGTCTGCAATGACACTCCTCTCTTCTTTTTTCTCTCTTCTCCATCGGACTCTCTCTTCTTGTCTTTCGTCCGGCGTCATGGGCGCAGGTACAGCCTGTATGTCTACAAAGTGTAGACTCCCTTTAGCCAAACCGAGCCAATCCCCAAGTGATGCGCAATGCGCACATCATCCCCTGACCCGTCAGTCAGTGAGCTCTCAGGTTACCCACCCTCTGTATCAGTGGTATGGTGTGCTGTATGGGCGCGAGAGTAGGGTTGTAAGCGAGTGATGCTGGTGGCCATGGATGCCGTGGAAATATTGATGCCACGATACATTGTGGGTCGTTAGGGTGCGATAGCACATGTTGCGGATTGTCGTATCCCATGATACATTAGATTTGATGTTGGGATGTCGATGTAGATGTTGCCTCGATACCAACCGTGGATGCAAGGTTTACGCCGTCTCTGGCCAAAGTACCACGGTCTGGTGTACTCGGATTTGGGCGTAAGAAGCGAAAGATGAAGATGAGCTTGCCGGCTCGTCTCGAAACTTGAACGTGTATGCGATCTGGAGGCTCGTATCATCACGTGACCTCGCCAAAGATTTCTGTCAAACGCTCTCGTGCCTCGCTCGTTTTACTTCCTCAACTTGGCTGTTTCAGCTCTTGGAGGAGTCTTGTTCTGCACGTCCACCAAGAACTCAAACATAGCTCGGGAGACAAATGATGACGAGTTTGTGGAGGGGCATCTTGTCACATCAAAGCCGTTGGATCACAGTACCATCGCAATGCGATTGATGTTGATTCAATGTATGGTATGGGTTTCATCCCGTTTCATGGCCTGTGCCAGCAACTCACCTGCGTAGCCACCGCACCTATAAAACGACCAGATCCCCCCCGTTTAACCCCAGAGCAGGTCTCCACACGTATCCTCGTCGCTGTCACTCAGTAAGCAGCTCCAATATCGATTCCGCTACCAATCAATCCCATACTCACGTTGCCTACCAAGGGCTAGTGCCATAGATTCCCCCATTACGATAAATTCCAGAGCCAGTCTCCATCATTCATATCCTTGTCATTATTTGCTCTGTAAGTGACGCCAGTTTGAATTCCGCTGCAAATCAACACTCACGTCGCCTGCCAAGTCCACCACTCATGTTATTCTTGCACACGCTGCTTTTCTTCTTCCTCTTTGGAACATCTGTCCTGGCGACTCCCATTCCGGGCCTTGTTAATCGGATACAAGCAGCCTTGGGCTCTGTGAAACCCGAACGAATGAATGGTTATTGGGTCTCGACCACTCCCATCAACGTCCGTGAACATCGCTCATTTGACCTCAACTCGTACTAATTTCGCATATCTGGGTAGTTGGCTTCGGAAATCACTCTGCCTCAGATTGTGATACAAATTAGGTACGCACAAAAAAACGTGGAAGTGCTCTTTCCAAAAGAAGAAGAGATGGTTAAAAACGGCCTTGCCAACATTTACGCCAAAACAGTTACATGGCGCCGGATACTAGAAGCCGAAGAATTCGAAGTCAGTGGTTACTGCGATTTGAAAACACAGCCTCTCATTGAGTTCTTACAGCACGCAATGGGCGCCTCACTTAATACCGGCAAGACCATAGAGAAAGTTGAACCTAAATGGAAGGAAGACAAGCTAGTAATTGAATATTTGAATAAGCAGAAGACATTGAACATCCTATTGAACAACAAATACGTAATTCAAGGATTTATGCCATTTTCTTACAACCTCTTGAGGCTATGTGGTTACTGGCGCTTACCTGTCAGTGAAAATCATTCTTGCCTCGTATGGGAGTCCTCATATGCCTTGATAGTCTCATGAGGGACAGGGTGGTGTAGTGTATATCCATATTGAGATTACTGAACTTTATGTCGACTTATTTGATCCCACGAACGTGGCTTACAACAAGATTTTCAAGGGCCATGAAAGTTGGAGGCGGGTAACAAGTGCTGAAGAGTATGAGGTCTGTGATCAACCGCGATATGAAAACCTTGACATCTGATAAAGCTCTTATAGAGTTCAGTGAGGCATGAGCCTTCTCATGAGATTGGAGTTGACCAAACGTATATGGAAGACAAGTTACAGATGTTTGTCCCAGAGTCAGGGGCGGAAAGTTCATTGACACTAAAGCTTAGCTCGCCTGACCAGGGCACAGTGTATGCGATGAAAACTGTGCTCCTGAGCCATATTAAAAGAGTCGCTGTGTAGTGCTTCGCCGAGCTTATTATAGTTTTCATGCAATACAGGAGATTGATGTTCAATGGCACTTGGCATGGTGCGTAGCGCTGATACTTTGCTGATTAATCCGCGAAGTAGCTTTTATCAGGTGTTGTGATGTTCCGG
This sequence comes from Amanita brunnescens Koide BX004, assembly GCA_001691785.3. Taxonomy (NCBI): domain Eukaryota; kingdom Fungi; phylum Basidiomycota; class Agaricomycetes; order Agaricales; family Amanitaceae; genus Amanita; species Amanita brunnescens. Next base: position 6,454 of record JNHV02000510.1, read on the forward strand.
GGATTAGTAGTGAATCTACTAGTGATGTGATAGTAGAGCGCAAGTGATCACACGGATAATGAGGAAGTATATTGCCCCCCACTGTCTGCATTACTGAACTGCAGGATTGCAGAGCATACGCTCTGGCATGGGGAGGCGCATCTATTGATTCAAGATTTGTTGAACCGACATTGACAGATGAACCTTCCTAAAACAAGTTCGCCGATTGGCTAGGCTAGAGCAGCAGACAAGCCCAATAGATACAAGACATATAGATGGCATTGATCTGAAATTTAGACTAACCTCGCTCCTCTCTCTGAGACTGTTTTCCATGTCTTGAAATGATAGTGAGTCGTGGTTAGACCAACTTTCAGAGGAACACATGCCATCCAGCCTGTGCATCGCCTTCGGAGGCAAACAATATAACATTGGGTGATAGGAGCAAACAAACTTACATGGTGCGCCGAGCGGAGCTCGGTAAGTTACGTTAGGGAAGAAAAGGTGAGGAGAAAGAATCGGAAGCACTGCGAGTGAAGAGTGTCTCAGGAGCGCTGTGAGTCAATGTCAACCTCCTTGCTTTTATGCAGAATCGAATCGTGTTAACTTGGGTCTGCGTGTAACCTCCCAGTAGCAACTAAGTCAGAGAAGGAGTCCCGGTTTGACCACAATATGAGCTGCTCGCGTCAGCTTCGCAGGCCAGCTCCGAGGGACGCCATCAGGGCCATGGACAATTTCCCACAGTTTCTTCTGACTTTGCATTAGGTCGACAGTCTGGGAGACGGGGTCGCGACTCGGAGCGTTCGAAATGTAGACCCGAATGCAGCCTCTCACACCACTGCTCGCTGTTGTAGTACAATCACAGTGCGACTGATGTTGATCTAATGTACGCATTTCATGGCCCAATGCGCCGGCCAACTCGCCTGCGTAGCGACCGCATGTAGATGAATAGCTCATCGCGAGCGTACGCACACATCTGAGCACGCAAACTTACGCTGTAAATGTCTGATTCAACTCCCTACACACCAGTCATGGAGCACAATCTTTAGCGCATGAAGAAGACAAAGGCACAAAGTATATTATGACACTACAACCTCGACTGTGCCCTACCATTCGCTGCGACGGGGAAGAAAAGACGAGTGGTGGGCATCGTGTCACATCAAAGCTGTTGTATCACAGTACCATCGCAATGTGATTGATGTTGATCTGATATATAGGTTTCATGCTATTTCATGGCCTGCGCCAGCGAAATCACCTGCGTAACAACCGCATGTATAAAACGGCCAGATTCCCCCCATTAAACTCTAGAGCAGGTCTCCCACACGTATCCTCGTCCACTCAGTAAGCAGCTCCAATATCAATTCCACTACCAATCAATTCAGTACTCACATTGCCTACCAAGGGCTAGTGCGATAGATTTCCCTATTACGATAAACTCTTGAGCCGGTCTCTATCGTTCACGCCCTTGTCATTCTCTGCTCCGTAAGTGACGCCAATTCGAATTCCGCTGCAAATCAACACTCACATCGCCTGTCAAGTCCATTGCTCATGTTATTCTTGCACACGCTGCTTTTCTTCTTCCTTGGAACATCTGCCCTGGCAACTCCCGTTCCCATCAACCTTCTTGGTTCGGTACAGGCAGCTCTTGGTGTGACGGTGAAAGCCGAACAGCTAGATGGTTATTGGGTTTCGACCACTGCCATCAAAGTCCGTGAACATCACTTGTTTGACCTCGCATCGTACTGACCTCGCATATCTGGGTAGTTGCCTTCGGAAATCGAACCGTCTCCCATCGCGATAAAAATTAGCAAAGCAAAATATGTGGAAGTGATCTTTCCAAAAGACGAAAAGGCTGCCGAAAAAGGCCTTGCCACAATCTTCGCCAAAACAGTTCAATGGCGCCGGATAAAAGATGGCGCTGAATACAAAGTCAGTAGTTCACTGCAATTTGAAAACCTGGCCTCTCATTCAATTCTTACAGGAGCTAACGCATGCCTCACCTCATGGCGAGCCCGTAACGAATAAACCTGACCGTACAAATGACATACTCGAACTTTATTTGAATGGGCGGGGGACAATGAGCGCCCTGCTGAACGGGAAAGCCGTGCAATGGGACAACCAAGTTAAGGGACTTACGCCAATCTTTACCAAACTGCGGCTATCTGGTTACTGGGGCTCATCCGCTAGTGAAAATCATTCTCACCTCGTATTGGAGTCGCTTCATGAGGGAAAGCACCTGGTGTATATCCAGCCTGATCTCCGTGTCAAAATAATTCGTCTCAAGAGCGTGCCTTACCCCGCGGACGTGCCTTATCACGAGATTTTCGGTGGTCATAAAGTTTGGAAGCGGGTAACAGGTATTCACGGGTATCAGGTCTGTGATGAACAGCGATATGAAAACCTTGACATCGATAAAGTTCTTACAGAGTTTTCTGCAACCAGACACAATGCCTGAATATGAGATTGAAGTTGATGAAACATATATGAAAGATGAGTTATACATGGTGTTCGGGAACGCATTGACACTATTGCCTACCACGGTTGACAAGGACATGGTGTATTCACCAGGAATTGTACCCCTGACCCATATTGAAATAGACTATGTGTAGTACTCTGTCGAGCTTATTACAGTTTTTATGGAATGCAGGAGATTGATGTTGAATGGTGGGGCGCGGCGCTGATACTTCGCTGATTGATCCGCGAAGGCCCAGCGTTTATCAACCCTCCGTGGAAAACAGTCTCAGAGAGTTGCTTGGTCTAGACTTTAGATCGACCCCGTCTGCATGTATTATATCTAGTGGACGTCAATGAGCTGCCACATTGGAGGCTGAAGCCCGTTCAGGGGCTATATTTATCATCTTCCCCGTTGGAAAGTTAACACAAATACTGCTTTTTTTATTCCGACTTGTCGAAGACCAAGCATGCATTAGTACATCCAGGACGGGTTGGTTGCTTCTGCGCGCCGCCTTGGCGGTACCATTCCTACCGCCCCCAAATTCGAACACGTAACCCGGGTGAGCCCTCAGCGTGGGCGTGAATGGTTGATTGAATGAGCCAAAGTCCCTCGATAGCCCTCAGAGCGCACATCCGAGTCATTCAAAACGTCCACTCAGTGAGCGTCTACCAAGGGCATCACTCACGTAATTCTTGTATGCACTCAGCACTGCTTGTCCGTTTCTGCGTTCCTGGCACCTCTCCCATGGCGGTCTCCGTTTCTCCGATATTTCCAAGGTCCATAGTAGTATCACATTTCGAAGACGAGCATGGCTTCTTAGAAAGCCCTCTTCTTTGCGAACTGAAGCGGGAATGATGGTTATGATGTGGTAGGAACCGGGTTTATGGTGACTGAGTGTGGAGGTGCGCTTGGGATGTGAGAAACCGCATGTCGCCGTACGATTGAGCTAGGCGTGGTGAGGCGTATGGCTTGTTGAGTTGGGTATGACGCTGTGAAGCTTGGGCGGCGCGGATGGGAGCGTATAAGTTTGGAAGTATGGAGTCATTATGTGCGGTTAGCGAGTGTCGTCTCGAGCGACTTGAGTTAGGGTGGTGTCCATGATGCGTTGAACATACGCGGCGAGGTGTGTAAAAGGGTGGCGATGGCTGTGTCACGATGTGAAGTATCGCGCAGAGCATATGTGCGACGGGAGCATGACATTGGGTACGTACGAGTCCAAGTTGCAACAAGGAATGAGCTGGGAGACGGAAGAAATGTGAGGAAGCGCGAGCGAAGAGGAGCAAAGGGCCCAGTCGGGACTCGGATCAATGGGGACAGGGCGGCAGGCCTCTCACCATCGCAGTGCGATTGATCTTGATCCAATGTACGGGTTTCATGGCCCAGGGCGCCGGCCAACTTACGTCCGTAGTAACAGGTAGCAACCACATGTATAAAACAGCCAGATTCCTCCCATTAAGCCCCAGAGCAGGTCTCCAACACACCTCTCCTCGTCGCTGTCGCTCAGTGAGTCCACTATCAATTCCACTACCGATCAATTCAATACTCACGTCACCAAGGGCCAGTGTGATAGACCCCCCCGGTCGCGATAAACTCCAGAGCCGGTCTCTATCATTCACATCCTTGTCATTCTCCGCTCCGTAAGTGACGCCAATTTGAATTCCGCTGTAATTCAACACTCACATCGCTTGTCAGGTTCATTACTCATGTTATTCTTGCACACGCTGCTTCTCTTCCTCCTGTGCATATCTGCCTTGGCAAGTCCCGTTCCCACCGCACGGGGTTGGTTAAAGGGAGCCTTGGGTCTGGTGAATCCCAAACGTGTAAATGGTTATTGGCGCTCAGAGTCTCTCCAACGGGTCCGTGAACATTGTTCGTTTGATCTCGCCCCGTACTAACCTCGCATATCTGGGTAGTGGTCTTCGGAAACAGGGCCGTCACTGGTTTACTATCTGATAAGAATTAGCAACGCGAACTCTGTGGAAGTGCTCTTTCCAAAACATCCAGAAGGCCAAGCTATTCCCCAGATCGTCCTTCAAGAAATTTTTCAACAACACGTTACATGGGTTCGGGTACTAGAATTCAAAGTCAGTGGTTTACTGCGATTTGAAAACTGGCTTATTGAGTTCTTACAGGACATAACGCCAGTGCGCAATCCTAGCTCACATCCCGAGTCCATACCTCCGATTGAGAAATACTACTATAAGGTAGACAAGCTAGTAATTCAGTATTTTGATGGAACATTGGACGTAGAGTTGAATGGAGTCAACGTGAAAAACGCCAAAATTAACGGGCTTACTGTTCCAGGAGTTATGGGAGGGGAAAAGAACTCGAAACGGGTTAATGGTTATTGGCGCTCGGAGGCTCTCGGACATGTCCGTGAACATCGCTCGTTTGATTTCGCCTCGTACTAACCTCACGTATTTGGGTAGTGGTCTTCAGAAACCGGGCCGTTATACTACCTGATAAGAATTAGCAACGCGAACTCTGTGGAAGTCCTCTTTCCAAAACATCCAGAAGGCCAAGCTGGTCTCAAGATTGTCCTTCAAGAAATTTTCCAAGGACACGTTACATGGATCCGGATACCAGAAAATGACGAAGAAGTAAAAGTCTGTGGTTTACTGCGATCTGAAAACCTGGCCTCTCATTGAGTTCTTGCAGAAAATAATACCAGTGCGCGATCCTAGCTCACCTCCCGAGTCCATAGCTCCGGACTACAAGCATGACAGGCTAGTAATTCAGTATTTTGATAAACAAAAGACATTGGACGTCCTGTTGAACGGGAAAACCAAAATTGAGGGACTTACGGTTCCAGGTATCGGAGGGAAAAAAACATAGCTGCAAAAATCGGCAACAGCTTGTCAGCTAATAATCTGTAGTGCTCCGTCGGGCTTATTACGGCTTTCATGGAATATAGGAGATTGCTATTGAATGGCACTTGGCATTGGTGCGCGGCGCTGCTACTTCGCCGACTCGGATGAATCCGCGAAAGAAGTGGGTGTATTAAACTCCCGGTGCTAGGAAACAGTCTCAGAGAAGAGCGAGGCTTCACATCGATCCCGCCCGTATGTTCTGTATATAGCCGATGTCAACGAACAGCCGCATTGGAGGCTGAAGGACTACAGTTATCATTTCCACGTTCGAAACACGAATACCGCTATTCTTTATATCCCGACTCGTTGAAGACCAAACGGTATGCATTACTGGTACATTCAGAACAGGTTTAACGCCAGCCGCTTCTGCGTGCCGCTCCCATATTCGAATACGTAACCCTGGTAGGAACCTTCAGCGTGGTTAGCATTCGCCCAGACAAACCCTGTCGCGTGAATGAATGAATGAATGCACTAGATAGACCTCAGAGCGCACATCCTAGCAGTCATTCAAACGTCCACTCAGTGAGGGTACCAGGAGCATCACTCACGTAATTCGTGGATGCGCTACTTGTCTTTTCTTGCGTTTCTGACGCCTCTGCTGTGGTAGTCTCCATTTCTCCGACGACCAGGTACCTTTCCAAAGGTCTATAGTAGTATCCAAATATCTCAGAGACGAGCGTTGCTTCCTAGAAAGCCCTCTTCTTCGTCTTCCGCCGCTAATGGCCTACGTTTCAAAAATACGGCCCTTCCCGAGACTCACTGCCAAGTCCAAATGTTCACATAGAAAAAATCATGGCTAGAGAACGATTTACATACCAAGCATATGTTAAATTTCACATTCGCGTTCGCGCTTTTTATGTTGAAGTCCGAGTTGGAAAGACCGCAGTGTGGACTCATCTCGGCCGGTGACCAGTAGGGTCGATGCCAGGCGACAGTTCGGGAGACGGAAGAAAAGCGGAATTTGGAGGAAGCGCACTGGCCGCCATCTACGCTCTCGCGACAGCCTCTGTTTACTACTATTTACCAGCACAAACCGCCCATTTGCTCGCTGGGCGACTTTCGCCTTTCTGCGTCTATCAACATGCTGTCTCAGCCATACAACAGAAGAGGGTCTGCGATCAGGATTACACCCAAGGCCATAGAATGGTGGTAMGGTATACGCGTTTGCGCTCAAACGATTGAGATGACGAGCAGCGCCTGCTCTCACCTGCTGGGAAAAGACGAGTGAAAAGGGAAAACCTGATGGGGATGGGAGAGGTGTGAGTGGAGCATCGCGCCGTATCGAAGCCGTCTGGTGGTTACCTGACCACCATCGCAGCATCATCACTCTTTGATCAATGTGCGATATCAGTTCAACTCGCGTGTTTAGTACCACCGGTGTATAAAAACTACTTGCAACCCCCTCGTAAAACCCCGAGCAGGCCTCCATCCCAGTGAGCTGCCCCGATGTGAATTCCACTACTATTCGACGCTCACATTCCTTCCCAAGCGCTAGTGCATCCCATCCAAGTAGCCATTGCCCATATAAAACCCAGATTCCCCCCATTAAGCCTTAGAGCTGGTCTCAATCACACATGGCGCAGTGAGTAACTTCAGTCCATTGTTTGCTGAATAATGGTTCAAGTCGTCTACCAAGGGCGTCACTCATGTTACTCTTTCCTGCGCTACTTGTCTTCATACTCTGCACCTCTGCCATCGCGGCTCCCGTTGCGGCTCCCGTCAAGCTTGACTCAATCGCATTCACAACCAGCATCAACGAAGCGATATCGAATATCCATCCAGGCACCAATCATGCCGATTATTTACATAAATCCCGCAGACAGCGTATGTCGGGATACTGGCGCGTACGCATAAAACGCACTGTCAGTGAAAATCTGTTCCACCTCGTATGTTTATCATATACCTTGATAGGTGAAACTGGTGTACGTTGGGCCTCTTGGTAATGTCGTAGTAATTCTTCCTCAGTCGGGAGAAATTCCCCTTTCGGACATGTTCGAACCGACGCAACAGTGGTCGCGGGTACTAACTCCAGATGACTATCAGGTTTATAATCAACCGTGATATAAAAACTTGATCTGATAGCGTTTTTATAGGATATACTGAAGACGGGAAGGACTCCTGACCCCATGATTAATGTTAAAAAAGAGTATGAGGCGGACTTGATGATGTTCTGGTACTGCACAAAGGAGGAACCGGAGCTGGTCATAGGGATTACTACGGTTAAAGGTGAGGAGGGAACACCATTGGCTCCACTACCTACACTCCTTAAGGACATAACACGCCTGAAGCTGAGCTTGTACTAGTGTTTTGTCGAGTTTATTACATTTGTCATAGAATACAGGATATTCCCATTGAGCGAATCTTGGGATTGACGCACAGCGCGGCGAAGTGAATTGTGTCAACCGGCCGCGGGGGTACAGCCCAGAGGAGATTAAATGCGCTAGAGTAGCCCTCAGAGCGCACATCCTAGTCATTCAAAACGTCCACTCAGCGAGCGTCTACCAAGGGCATCACTTGATACTGCTTGTCTTTTCCTGCGTTCCTGGAACCTCTGCCCTGGCGGTCTCCGTTTCTCCGATGACCGGCTACCTTTCCGAGGTCCGCAGTAGTATCTCGGAGACGAGTGTTGGTTCCTAGACAGCCCCCTTCCTAATGGCCTACGTTTCAAGAATACGGCTCTTCGCGAGACTCACTGCCAATGCCAAATTGTGGTTCGCGTAGAGACAATCATGGCTAGCCTGAGAGAACGACTTGCATACCAAGCACATGTTAAGTTTCGCATTCGCGTTCRCGTTCGCGCTTATGGTCATGTCCGAGTTGGAAAGACCGTGTGGGCCCACCTCTGCCGGAGACCACTGGCAGTAGGGTCGATGTTAGGTGGCAGAACAACAGTTTGGGAGATGGAAGAAAAGTGGGATTTTGAAGAAGCACACCGGGCCGCGAGCGTTCGAAACCCATGCTACGACCTCTGTTTACTACTATTATCCAGCACTGGAACAAACCACAGCGGCAGGGCAGAAAGGCGAAGTCGTCGAGCAAGCAACATCGAGTTCGGAGAGACATCGGCCCTCGATGATCGGTGCCGCATAGTACCGCACCCGTCACGATCCGCAGGCGGAGCGCACCTCACAGAGGAGCCAGGAGCCTAGATGATGAGATACATCATCGGTCTGTGATCAGGATTCTCGTCGTGCTTGTGCTCAAATTATTCTTTAAAATACTCAAGGCCACATAATGGTGGTATGGT
>JNHV02000511.1:0-15114 GCA_001691785.3 Amanita brunnescens Koide BX004
TTTGGCAGCATGGAGACCGACAGCGGATTTAACACGCGCCGGATGCCAAAAGCGACGGACTTCGAATTGCGCGATTATTGGGATGAAGGGGAGCTGCTGGATGGGAGAGAACGATGGCCAGTGTGCGTCACGCTAAACTTGGTATGTTTTTAATTTTGCATGCGCCTCATGCGCTGAGCAAGGTCCTTGTCGTAGGTTCCTCCCGCCCACTACTTGGACGCAACATCACCAGAAGAAGCCGCTACGCCGCTGAAATTGCTGCTTATATTTTCATTTCCGTCGTCCTCTACTTCGATGCTTCAGGGAATACGTATGCTTGGTCCAGGAGAGCTAGATCTCAAAATTACTCAAGGGCTCGTGCAGGTACTCCCGAACTGTTCACGCAAGGTCCTCTTTGTATTGATTCTTCTTCAGGAAGGTGAAAAGTACGCCCGAGAGCTGTGTGCTTCTCTTGATGCCAAGCTTAAGGAGGAGGAGCTGAGGAGGAACCAAAAAGCCTATACCAAGTTTACGAAAACACAATGAAAAGCTTGTACCTATCACTAAACACAGAGATGTTTCAGAACAGATGAAAGACGACTGAAATGCGAACAGCATTCATCAGTAAGGGGTGGCAAATAAGTGATATGTTTCGACTATAGAATTTTCACGTGGCAAACTTTGAATCAGAGATGCGCTCAAAGGTGACATTTTGGCTGTGTTCGAACATTGTTAAACTATTTCGGATCTGCTGATGCATCTGTATTGATGAGGTTTAATGTACATGTGAAAATAGAATGAAGGAAAAGGAATGTGCGCTGACAACTTCCCGCATATCAGCCGATATCTCGATATTGCCTTTCAAATGACGTGCCCGGCGACAAACCATCAAACCAGATTCTGACTTGCTCGTTTTGAATTTTCTCTAGTCGAAAAGACCCTCATAATCATCATCATCATCGACATCCAGTTCATCGTCGTCGTCCAGTTCCCTACTTCCCTTCATAGCATTTGCTATGGATGTGAGGTAGTGCATCTCAAGGAAAGCGGGAAGCGGAGGAGGGTAGAGCACATCCGGGCTGTCCCATGGGGCCATCACTTCGACGTCTTGGAGCGTGGCAGTGGCTGGATGGAAAGCAAATATTTTGTGGGTCTGCTCAAAAGAAAGTTAGATATCATATAAGGAAAGAAAGGGGTTCTTGACTTTAGGGTGAACTGCAAAGCGAAAATTGTCATAATCATTATGATGCTCCAAACACAACAAAATCCCATTCTCCAGAGAGTTGATTCGCCTGAAATCCCTCCTTGTTCGTGTGCTCTGACTCGCAAAGCGACAGTTGGCGTTCGCGGGATCGGTGAAAGGATCTCTGACGAGTGCTGAAAATCATTTGGCGTCCCACTTGGCAATGATGGAATAAGTTTAAAGGTCACGGAGAATTGCAGAGGTAGCGGCTTACTAGTTTATGATAAGCGGAGGCGATGATATGTGCCCCTCCGAAACGATTAGAGTCTTCATGATACTTGTAGATTGTCTGGATCCCAGCTGCCAAACAGACAGCACATCCTTTGTCTCTATGAACGAGTCTCATCATGAAGCTTTGGCTGTCGTCCCATGGATCCTGCTACAAGTTAGAAATTACTAGGGGTGGGCGATGGTGCAATCTTACCCTGCTCCATCGTCCACTTGCTATAAAATAACAACGAAAAAAGAATCTTGAACGCGATCTTACTAACCTCAGCTGAAGGCACTAGAGAGAAGTCAGAATCACGAGCCACCGTTAACGCAAAGAAACTTACGGATAAGGTAGCTCCCGGCTGCAATGTTTCCTGGAAATGATCGTTCGACGGGAGGATTGGTCAACGTATTGAGCGTGTCGTCGAATTTTTGCAGTTTGTAGTCACTGGCAGTTATACTGATAACATGGTCAAGTAGTTTGAAAAGGTCGGCTATCGACCTTCAGATTCGAGTCTACCAGGGTATAGAACGTGATATCTTGGACACTGGGGAACCGGGGATTGGGTACTTTAAACAGCGCCGTCGTTCAATGATTCTGAAGACTCGGCGCAATGTTCCATGGACGTTCCGAGGATGTAAGGACTCGTCTCGAGAAAAAGTGGTCCGGCATAGGGGTTGTAGAACAGTGACGCTAATTTCCGCGATTACCTAATCGGTTTTCTAAAGTCACTGCAGAAATGTGGCCAAAGTATATTTCAGTTACAGCTTTTTCTAAAGATATTTCTGAAATACCTCTCTGCCTGTGGTGTATAATGAAGTTTCATCATCAAGGCTGTGTTTTTGCACATGGATTGGGCTGTCCGGGGGTCTGAGTGACTCACACCACGTAAAAGACTTGGTAATGTACCAAAGTCTACAACTACTGTGGAGATGATTCCTGCACTGGCTGGAATGTAGTATTAGATCCGCCAGCACGGAGCGCAGTGCCAGCGTACAGCATTTTGGGCGGACCCTGAGCGGTAAACAGATGTTTCAGCCGTTGCTAGACTGCAAATGATGGCAGCGCCACGCAAGCGCCCGATTCTTATTCTCGCCCAAAAGGCCACACGCCACTCTGAGATTTCTCCGTCACCGGTGACCAATCCCATCTACAGTCTGGTACTGTAAGAGCGTTCCTTCGTTCTTCCTCCGACGTCTCTCTCTATCGACATGGTCAGAAATCAACACCTTGATTTGGACAACTTGGACTCCCCCCTCGTTTCCCCCAGTCCTTTGACGTCCGTAGGCGGTATACCTGGCAGCGCCATTGCAGAGAAGATTTTCAATGATCCTGATTCGTGGGACAACCCCCTGGAGCAGGATTTCGGTGCCACCAACCTGGAAATGGCTTGGTTGGCAGATGAGGTCGAGAAGCTAAAGAGACTGTCAATGGATGCAAATGAGCGGGAGTTTGTCCTGTCTATGGAGCAGAACGACCTGATTCTCCGTGCGTTCCCTGATCACTACAAAGTCGCGCAATTGCACGACGGCGTGGAGATTTCTGATGGCATTGGCCTGGTCTATGAGGGGATCAAGCAGGACATAACAGGCCCGCTTGTCCTGTTGCCGCAGATAGGGACGGGAAAGAAAGGCGACATGCCAGATGGTTTCGCGAAGATCTGGCAGACAAAAGGTCTGCGACCGCCACCGTCGCCGCTCAGTTTCTCGCCACCGTCATCATCGGACAGTTTCGGGGGATTCGAGATTCAGTTGCAGGAACCATCTCCCACTGAGGCGACGCCCCCTCCCAAGGTCGCTTCCGCCTCGACAACCTGGAGTTTTCTGGAGTGGTATGGAATTCACCCCGAGTCCCCAGGGAAACAAGTGAAATCTGCTGCTGTACAACAAAGGAAACCGCGCCCGCGAGGTATCCTGCAAGGTTCAACACCATTGATGTCAGCTCTATCGCAGCCTCCCACATCCCCGCCCAAGGTTCCCCTACCGCCCATACCCGCACAGTCGGCACGGGAGCCGGACGCCGATCGCCCCTCTTCAGCTGTCCGCCGATTGCCTGCCGTTCCACCGTCAGCTGAAGCACCCAAAACGGGCATGCCATTCTCATGTACCCTTCGCCCGTCGCCAGCGCTACCCATCAATGGACGCAGACCCTCTGAGCCTGCGATGCGGTCGGCCAGGCCGCTGATGAAGCGTAGTCCATCGGAACCAAGGACATCACTACCATCCTCTGTACCCACAGCGTCTTCTTTGCGGACACTATCCGTTCGTTCTCCACCGCCAATTGGACCACGTCCAAAAGGCTTTGTTCAGCGCGGAGAGTCCCCCCAGATGGGTAGAGCCTCGAGTCGAAGTCCACCGCGGACGTTGGCTCTGCGCCCGCCGGCATTGAATATTTGACTGTTGCTGTTGGATATACTGTTTCTCATAATGACATTTGTTTCTACCATCTTCCTTTTATCTATGCCAGTTTAATATAACTGCTATCATGTACTTCGAGCGCTATGTTGCACTGTAGACCAGACCATGCACTTTTACTTATCGGATTGTTGAGTGCAAGTAATAATATACTCCGTATTTAATACCCACCGGCGGAGGTTACGTAAGACGGAGAATGCCGTACGGCCCCGAGCAGCCTGCCCTAGAGCGAAACCTAATTTTTGCAGCCTTCAGGCGTACACAAAGCGGCGAGCATATCACTGGTGAGCCGAAGGACTCAAATCATCGCCATCACCGACCGAAGAGCGACCTACTCATACCAGTAACCCACCTGGTCATCATGGCGCCCTTTTCAAAACCCGAGACGGTACTCAAGCAGGCCGAAGGACTTGTCTCCGTCGGCCAGACTCATGCCGCCTTGCAGTCATTATCAGAAATGTTCGCATCGAAGCGTTTTAGATCCACGCCCTTGACATCTCTGGAGCCGATCATGCATCGCTTCATTGAACTCTGTGTAGAGATGCGGAAAGGACGGACAGCAAAAGAAGGCCTGATGCAGTACAAGAATATTGCGCAAAATCTGAATGTGCAAAGTATAGAAGCGGTCATTACTCGATTCGTTCAGTTGGCCGATGCAAAGGTGCGGGAAGCACAGGAAAAGGCTGCTGTGAAATCGGCGGTGGACGTCGATGATTTGGAGGCAAGCGAGACCCCGGAAAGCATCTTACTGGGCGCCGTTAGTGGTGATCAGAATAAGGATCGCACGGACCGTGCACTGGTAACGCCCTGGCTCAAATTTTTGTGGGAGAGTTATAGAACATCATTGGAGACATTAAAAAACAACTCAAGATTAGAGGCGATATACCAGGTACGTATATCCATGGCCCTTGAATCAACTTTTTTTGATCCGGTCGTAGCAAATCGCACAACAAGCATTTAAGTTCTGTCTTAAGTACAGCCGAAAAGTCGAATTCCGTCGTCTATGCGAGACCTTGCGGCTACATCTCGGTAATATCGCAAAATATCCTAATCAACCCCATGCCATCAATCTCTCTGATCCTGATACGCTACAGCACCACCTCGACACACGTTTCGCCCAACTGAATACATCTGTTGAGTTGGAACTGTGGCAGGAAGCCTTCCGATCTGTGGAAGATGTTCATAACTTGTTGACGATGGCAAAAAAGGCCCCACGACCCGCGATGATGGCAAATTACTATGAAAAGCTTACCAAGATATTCTTAATGAGTGGTAACGCGCTATATCATGCCACTGCGTGGAGCAGATACTATGCCATCCTCGTGTCTATTGGGGGAAAATCAGAGGATGAACTTAGCAGACTTGCTGGCCAGGTTCTAGTTAGCGCCCTAGCGGTACCTGTCGGTCTTCAACTAGAAGATCAATATGAGCCGAAAGGTCGAAATACCCGCCTCACTGCTCTGCTTGGCCTGTCTAAGATGCCAACCCGTACAGGGTTGCTCAAAGATGCGGTGAGCGCTTTGTCATCGACATGACATGCGGTCTTTTCATGTCCCCCATAGCTTTCACGAGATGTTTTAAAACTTTCTTCTCCAACCATCAAGTCATTGTACAATATCCTCGAAGTCACGTTTGATCCCCTCACCCTTTGCACTTCCGTCGCGCCCCTTCTCCAGCAACTATCTGCCGATGAAGCATATGCTCCATACCTATCTCTTCTTCAGAGAGCTCTCCTCTCACGGCTGTTCTTACAGCTTTCCGAAGTCTACTCAACCGTCAAAATCGACAATCTTGTTGCCTTGGTTAGACCGCTCAAGGAGACAGGAATCGAGGGTGCATTTGACGAAGAGCAATTAGAGTCCTACATCATGGGATGTGCTAGGCGCGGTGAACTCAACATCCGCGTTGATCACAAGGATGGAAGCATCACTTTTGTTGATGATCCATACATCTTATCGGACGACCCGGAGGCCATGCCGAGCACTTCCAGGGAAAATTTCGTCCAGCCCAGTACGGCGGAGTTTGTTCGGACCCGACTAAGCCGGATCGCGACATGTCTGCACAAGTCACTAGAGATAATTGACCCGAGGCAGACAAGAGCTTCTCTATCCCCTGCAGAGCAAGATGAAAAGTTCAAGTCTTTGGTTACGGCGGCAACGGCGGAACGGCGGGCATTGCGCTTGCGACGCGCGCTAGTGGCTAAGAGAAGAGAGTTGCTCAGCGAGCTCAGCGTTCGCAAAGAGAAGGAGGAGACGAGCAGAAGAGCGGAGATTAGTAGACGAGAGAAGGAAGAGGATGAGAGGCGCAAGAGAGAGGACTTGAGACGTAAGGAGCAGGAACGAGCTAGAAAAGAAATCGAGTCAATCAAGATTGACGAAGCCAAGAAGTACGCCCAGAGTCTGGTGACCAAGGGAATTCTCAAGGCCAACGATGTCGATGTAAGTGCATTCAAAAGAACACGAGAAAATGATAGTGACCGTTTGCCCCCAGAAACTCGAAAACTACGACACGGAAGGTCTTATTACTATTCAAGTAGCGCAGCTTGAGAAGGAAAAGAAGGAGCTAAATGACCGTTTACGCGTCGTCTCGAAGCGCATAGACCACATTGAGCGTGCATACAGAAAAGAAGAACAGCCTCTGCTAGTTCAGGACTACGAGCGGCAACAAAAGACGGATCGCGAGGCCTTTGAAGCGGCACAAAAGGCGCGGAAGGAGGCAGCTAGGTATAATCACCAACAAGATCTTGCCACCAAGGCTCGTCTCGCTCGGATAACGGATGAGTACCATACTCGTAAAGAAGTGTTGTTGGCGAAGAAAGGCGAAGAATTTGCTAAGCGGAAGGAAGCAGCCCGAAAGAAAATCGAGGAAGAGAAGGAAAAGAGGAGAAAGACTGTTACCAAGGCATGGGAAGAGGAGAAACTTCGCCAGGAAGAGGAGGAAAGGATCAAGCGAGAGGAGGAAGCGGAGGAAAGACGAATCGAAGAAGGTTTGTGTAAACAGCTTGCATTAGGCTTGTCGATCCTAACTCGCCACAGAACGGAGAGCACAAGAAGAGGCCAAAAGGGCAGAGGAAGATGCCAAAAGAGCAGCAGAAGAGGAGGCGAAACGCAAAGCAGAGGAAGAGATCGCAGAACGTCGGAAACAGCGCGAGGCAGAACGACTCGCAGATCAAGAAAGGGTGCGGAAACAGCAGCAGAGGGAGGAAGAAGCCGAACAGCGCCGACTACAACGACGAGCGGCAGACAGGGCTGCGGAACGAGAAAAGGCTGCAGAACGCGAAAAGGCTTCCACCATACAACGGAAGCCGTTTGGCACACCAGCCGCAGTCCCGGCCGCCCAAAATGGAGGCGATACATGGAGAAAAGCTGGTCCACTGCCGGCTGCAGCTCCTCCCTCTCGACCCGAGAGCCCAGCGCTGGGTGCGGAAAGGCCTAGTGCTATACGAGTTGCCCCCGGCTCGTGGCGCGCACGGGAGGATGCCAAGAAACAGGCTGCCACTGGTGCTGCTCCGCCGCCGGCTGTTACTGTTCGTCCAGCTGAGCCGGCTCCTCATGTGCCTCCCAAGAAAGAGGAGTCTGCCAAAGATGACGATGGTTTCCAAACAGTGCCAGATAAGAAAGCTGTGTGGCGCCCTCGACGAGGGCGGGCATAACCATCCTGACATTCTTTCCATCATTATCCCTTTCCCCTCATCATTAGTTCAGCTTTTATTGGTGTGATTGCGTTATCTCGTACACGTATGCATGATACTTAACTGCTCGAATCGGTATGAAGCAAAACCTTAGGTATCTATATCAGGTCCGAGTCCAGTCTGGTTTCTCTAAAAACTAGTCTACATATACCGTGCGATTGATAAATTATTCAGTCCCTTGGGTGCTGGGGTATGATGTTGAGATGGTGATGGGGTAAATTGTCAATCCGTGTTTTGGGTATTCAGGTTCTATTTTCCTCTTCTTCGGCAGCTTCACGCATGAGGTCTGGGATGCGATCAGTACTGACAAGTGAAAGGGTTTGTGATAATACTCTCACCTCCCCACATAGAATTCTTCACAGATGAGAGAATGATCTGCGGATCATCTTCTTGAAAAGAAACACGACTAACAGGGCGCACATCAAATCGGAGCGCATCGCATCGCAATGTAAGGACTTACGCAGAACGAGAACCCAGATCAGCAGATAGCATGCTAACGTCGCTGGTTCTCCTCGCGCTTCTGCGAAGTCCAGTCACGTCTTCCAGAGCGAATGATATGTCAGACGGGCTATATTGACCATCTGAGGATGAGAAAGAAGATGGAGACAAATCATATAAGGCACTGGAAATGTCTCGGCTGGAAGACGGTGGTGTACTGGGCATGACATCCACGATAATCGAAGGTACGTCAGCTGTGCAAGGTAGGATCATTAGTGCCTAATGTCTGGTCTATCATGGAGGGAACATACCCTGCTTCAACCTCTCTTCTCTGTATCTGCGACGCACTGTGAGCATCCTGAGCAGCGATCGAACAAGGTCCAAGTTGACTAAATCTGTGACGAGTTTATTCGTTTCCGTTCGGATCAAAAGGTCCTTCAAGCTACGGTCAACGGTGTCAGCTTAATCACACGTAAATTTGAGTAATCTTACACCAATGCATCGGCGTCGACAATAATCTTGTGATGCGCCAACAATGTAAGCATTTCGGTAAACGATATTCCCTGCCCTTCATGTGATACACGTGCTTCATGGAAGAGTCGACTGTATATTAATTTGCGTTTTCTGATAGCTTTGAAATCAATCTTATTGAGCTTTTTCGTCACTTTACGGATATCTAGCCCATTGACAATAGCGCCCGGTTTCGACCGCGCATCGACCTGACAAGAAGCCATAATGTTGGCAACACTGTTCTCAGCTGGATAAATGCGAACTTCAAATATTCCGGTAAGCCGCTAGATGTATCGTCAGCATCCATGCGTAACACAGGCCACGCGGAAAGCGTACGGAGAAAAATCGTCCAAAGTTGTTTGGATGCAAGTTACCAGTCTTTTGATCAGCGAATTCTCCCCAGACTTTTTTGAAAGAGCGCATTTCCTCCCTCGTAATTGCTTTGCTGTTCGAAGCTTGGAACACGTAGGAAAAGTTTTGGACGACAACACCTGAAATTCATTCAGCATTCAAAGAACAGCGTTTAGCGAGCATTACCGACCAGTAAACAAGTTGGCAAAGATGTACTAAAGACGGACCTAAGCACTCGGTTGAGTCAAATAATACAATTAACCTACCATACTCAACAAGTTCCACGCAATAAACAGCGAGAACGACCAGGCAGTACTTCCACAGTCAGTTTCACCCTCGACAGTGCAAAGAGGATATTCCAGGGTGCTGAGACAACTCAGCAAATATAGACGATGCGAACAATATTCCACCCACAAATCATGCATGTATTGGTTCCAGTTTTCCCTGAAGTAATAGATGAGCCCTCGTCATTGAGTATCCACAACTCATCACGTACCCTGTACTCATAAAGATCAGCATGACTATTGAGTGCGCAAGGGTGTTATAATTTTGGTATCTAGTCTCAGCCGAGGCCCACTTGGTCATGCCAAAGACTTCCAGATTCAGGATGGCAAAAAAGATGAAAAATACTGCCCATAGACCGACTAGACTAAGAATCGCGGGTAAACTCGCGCTGATAAAGCACAGAAAGTCAACGCTGTGTTCGGGAACAGCAGGAGTAGACATACACCGATGTTTTGAAGAGCTTATTCAAGCTGTCTGTCCTCTGAACGAGTTTGAAGGCAATGCTGACCAAGAAGAGTTTCTGCAACTGCTCAATAGCGTAGCCAGTGGATCCGGATTGGAATACCGCAGTCGTGATGAAGCTTCCAATAGAGGCAAAGACATCAAATAGGTTCCAACCGTTCGCTCTGAAGCTCGACCAGCCCAGGCCGAACGATCGTACCGCAACATCGACGATGTAGATAGCCGTAAAGGCTAGGAAAAAGTAATCTAAAATGACCGTCAAACGACCAAAGAACGAGTTCTAGCAAAAACAAACTCACTGCGAAGTCGGTCGCCCGCCGTGGAATCGTAGGTCTGCGTCCTGCACATCTCGTTAGACAAATTGACCAAGGCAAGCAACGCTGACCGACGTACATCAACACGATGATATGTAAAACAATCATGACAGTTATCCCTCTAGACCACCACCCGTGCTTGTGCACAGCGCGATCAAAGCACCAAGCACGAAAAGGGTTCGTTGGCTTAACTTTCGGTCTTTTTGAAGGTCGTTGGCGCTTGATGAGCTTTTGCAGGTCGATCCATTCCCTCTGCGGTCCAGTAAGGTATGCTGACCCCGTTTTCGCACTGAAATTGCCGATGATGATGCTATATGACCGCCGCGGTGAATATTCTTGATGGTAACAAGAACGATGATAAAAGAAAACATACCTAACAAATATCGTCAAAAGAACAACACCCCCCAACAGATTGAAAATAACAAAAAAGATTGCGTTGACTGGCGAGAATCCCGATTGAGGCTGCAAATTTGTTCCAGTGATGCTAGCCGCGACGCCCAACACGTCTATCCAACCTTCTAGAGACACAATCTCGAAAAGGATCAACAACGACTCTCGGAACGAGTCAAACGAAAAGGTGGTCGATGGCGCAGGTTTTTCCCAAGCGCGGGGAGCTAAAAATCCAAAAGCATTCCCGATGACTGTGCTGTTGTATTCGTATATGCAATCGGACAGCCCACTGACGGTGCTATCGGTGCATGTGTGAACCTTGCCAGCAAAGATATTCACACCCCAGACGGCGAAAGGAATCATGTATAGAATGCAGAGCTGGGCTGCATCCAGGATACCGGGTGCACCATCGATGAGTAACGACTGGAATGTATACCGCATCTGGTCGACCAACGTAATTAACCTGAGAGCCGGAAGGGCCCTGAGCGCGCGAGTCAGTCGGCTGAGACCGCCAATGAACGCAAGATTGGTAGTGACATTGACAAGGAAGCCACTCAGGATAATCATGTCGAGCACGTTCCATATGCTTTTGATATATGCATTTGGCGTGAACAAGAATCCATCAGCGATAATCTTGATCAAAAACTCGATGAGCAAAGTGAGCCCAAACGCGGTATTGGTAATATCAAACCAAGCGTGGCGGGTTGGCCCGTGCTGCGCAAAGTACGAACGCCGATAGAGGGGCGTCGCAAAGCTCTCTACGAGTATGCCCCCTAGCACGGTCAACAACAAGACGAGCTGAAAAATCGGATGAGCAACGGGAGAGCAGGGTGTGCCAAATATGCGCTCTCCATTCGCAGGCTGGACCAACTTTTGACACATCCTCCGAAGCGGATTCTTTTGAGAGAATATCCAAAACGTCTTGTCGTATGAAGGGTGGTTGCGAATGAAATCGGCCTTTTGTGCACGTCGCTCGTACAGAACGTCGTTGAGATCTTCGTTACTTGCCCCTGCCCCACTGATAGCAGCCAAAAGAGTCCTACGCCCATTCAGACCCACAAAACGTAATGTGCAGCAGCAACGTACAGATTATCTGGTTCATCTTCGTCCTGCATTAATCCCCCAGCTTGCGTCTCCTCCCGAGCATGGCGCAGATTCTTCAATGGAATATCGTTCGAGTGCGTCTCCCCAACGAATAATCGGTGAAGAGCCGTTATTGACTTGGAGAAATAATGCCGTCGCTTGGAAGTCTCTCTCGATGTCTAACAAAGCACGCGCCGTTAGTAAAACGGCTCTACGGAAAAAGTAACCCGGAACACAAACACTGTTGGACTGCTCAGGCTCCGGCACCCGGTTATAATCCTGCACCAATGACTTTTGCATAGGCAGAACGAGGTTCGAGGGTAAATTGTCCACTTTGACCGTTACAGGATTCGCCTTGAGCCACTGGTACGGGTTGAGATTGCGCATCCAGCTCGGCCTGGCTTCTTCGCTCTTGTGCATCGCCCAGTAACTCGACGCCTGTTCCCTTTTCTTGGTCTCCTCAGCCACTTCGAAATTTTCGTTAATAACGGCAATGAACATCTGCAGAAGAATGACTGATGCAATAGTCAGTTTTGTTTTGCCCATTATCAAAGAGAGAGGACGGCGCACAATACGCAAACAACAGCCAAAAGGAGAGATAGACCACCGTTATGACTGCTTGGCCAAACGGCACTTCAGACGTGGCAGCGCCGTAGAGGACTGTGGTCCAATTCTCAGATGAGCACAGCTGATAAACGCCCAAGAAGGAGTAGTAGACGTTTCCAAAGTTCATCAACTGGGATTTTGAAACATCTCCTCGCAGAAACTGGACTGCGACGAGCGCCGCGATGTAGTTGACAAGCAGTAAAAAGACGGTCATGTTGAGTAACCCGTAGAGGTTACCAAACACCGCGAGCTAGGACAAGCAAAATGTCAGCGTACGCCACGCCGCTCGCAAGTACACATGTAAACATACCATCATCGGCTTCATATTTGGCCAGACTAGTATCACCCGATAAAACCTCGCCAATTGGAAGACGGTCAACCAGGGATACACCGACGATAAATGGATGACCGGAAGCTGAATCACACTGGATCCCACAGCAAGGACCAGATCCAGCACGTTCTTCCCATGCAAGAAAAACCCTCTCCAGTCTGGCAACGCGGCGATAATCCTCAAAAAGATCTCCGCGTCAAAGGCGAGCGTGATGCCCAGCTCGCCATAGTAAAGCAGGGTCTCTTGCCAGCTACTCATTTCTGACGTTCGCGTAGCTTGGAGCACGGTGGAGGCGAGAGCGAGGAGGATCCAGCACCATTCGGTATAAATGACAACCGTATAGGCCCAGTTACGCTTAGGTATGCTCCGGCCCATCTTGGAGTACCCCTCATCCTGCTCGTCCGTTACATTTGCTGCAAGTCTATGGAACCAATGTTAGCGAGTACCAAAGGGGGCAAAAAGTTCCTACGGTGCGGCACCGAATGCGCTCTTCATCGTCGTTGTCCTGATCGATTGGAACGTGTTGGTGATAACGGCCACGAAAAGGTTCAGCAGCCAAAAGTTCAAGACGATGATACATATGATGAAGAAGATGCAGGAGAGAAAATACTCTGCGTCAAGCATGGAATACATGAGTTGCGCCCACTGTCTCCGTGCCCGCCGCCCGTGAGTCGCGATCCGCATGCGTTCTAGGCCAACTCACCGTATTCGCACTGGCAATCACGATCACTTGCAAAGCAGAATTATAAATCGTATCGAAACTTTCGATATCGTTATTCGGATTAGCTGCTTCCTGCACGTCCGATTGACGTCAATGTTAAGATTAGCCTAGACCAGACATGACTTACAATACACAACTGCCCGAGGGGACAGATGAACCCCTTGAATGTCGGAGAGATGCTTCCATCCATCTTGATATAACCCGAGACGTCCAAAGTGTTGGGATCAATATGGCCCCCGCAGAACTGCGAAAGTTGCGTCTGGTTCTCTCCTAGCGTCGGCTGTAGATTACACGAGCGCCGCAGAGAACCTCGAAAACTCTGTACACCTATAATGCTAAAGCACAATCAACGTGAGTCGACAATGTACAAGTGTACTCACGAAAACAACATCATGGCAAATAAGATAAAGTAGGCCGTGCTTCCAAGAAGCGGCGCTGCCAGCTTGAACGAATGCATAATGGTCTAAAAACGCGTTACTCGACATGCACGCGTCGCATCCAAACCGACTTACCGCCGTTCCGGTCGTCACAGCCAACAAGCGGGCGCACCTAATCACACTCATCGCCCTGAAGGTGCCAATATGGTGCGTGCCCCGTTCCAACCCCGCCATGGCCAGCCCAAACGCGATCCAAAAAGAGACAATAGCCACTAAATCGATCCTGCTCCAGCTATGGCGGAGGTAGGGCAGGTTCCGACGCGTTTGATCGCGGATATGGTGCACATTTAGGCTAAAGGGCAGCGAAAGCTTCTCAGAGTCTGACTTGACGATGTTGGAAAAGTACGTTTGGTGGGATGGGTCGCGGAAAGCGTCGTGCGCGCCTTTTAGCTTCTCTGCGGCGAAGGAAGGACGAGTGTTGGTTGAGGAAGATAGTGATGGACGAGAATAATGTCGTTTCGCAGCTGGTGCGAGGGTGAAGGGTCGTAGTAGAACATGTTGTATTTTATATAATGTATTTCTTATGGATGCGTCACGGGACAGAGATGGTTGGCGCGACAGAGAAGGGGATGCGGAGGCAGGCGTGGTGGGGGAATTCTCCCAATCCCGGGCAGAGAAGATGGCGGAAATAGGAACCTCTGGGTCAAAGAGGAAACCAGATACACACATTCGAGCGAAAGCTTCCAAGCTTACGGAGGGTCAGACTAAGCTTTTACGAATCTTGTGCGGGACTTACGTATACACGGCAAAGATAACAAAAAGCGCAAAGTCTTCCCAAGTATGAAAGTAACCCTGCGAGGTGATCGTGCCATTGGAGGGTAACGTTAACATACGTGCGGACTGTATAGTGAGTACAAGAGCATTTATAATGATCAATACGAGAATTAAAGGTTCCGTCCACCTGATAAGATGGTCAATGGAGCTCGCTGGAGAATCTGCGCGACGCACCTGTACAGAAGGAAATTATTCAAAGCCAGGCGGACCCTACTCTCTGGACCAAAGAATCCCAGCGTCCGACCGCGCAGCGGCATGTTCTTCCGGTGCTCCTGGTGTTGCTGCAAAGGCCCATCCTCCTCCCCACTGGCCTCGTCGTCTTCGTCATCTAGTAGGCGAACCTGAGTCTCAAGCGCGGCGTTGGACAAATTGACGACACGAAGAGACGCCCTATGCAAACTCCTGGAAACGGATCTGAAGGCGCTACCTGTCATTTTGACCGGGCTGACGGGCGCGTAGCGTTTTGTGCGGCGGCGAGCGCGAGGACTCATAGGTGCGAGTTCGGCATCGTGGGTGGGCGAAGCGCCGTCGGATTCGCTGAGGGCGATATTGTGGGTCAGACGGGCGTCATCATCGTCACGGTCGTCGGCAACGTCTATGAGGGACATGGCGGACTCTGGACGGGGAACGGGGATGTGCATGGGGGGCGCGTGGCCCCAGCTGCGTCTGCGAGTGAGAGAACGCGTTGAGCCATCGGCTGCGAGAGCCTGCATCGCGCGCGCTAAACTAAACTATGGTGGGAAGCGCCAACTGATCTGCCCACGCACCAATCCTTGGCAAAACATCTCACATCGGACACTATCGCATATTAACATAATGGTAGGCCCTAATCTTAGGCAGGCATGAGGCTCCGTCGGATCGTATCATGAAACAA
>JNHV02000512.1:0-15032 GCA_001691785.3 Amanita brunnescens Koide BX004
GTCTCGTTAACGGGCCTTGATAATTTTCAGACGAGAACACCCTGCGTTGCAGCTTTAGATTTGTGACGATCCCGACTGAGTCAGCTCGGACTCCGCCTAGGTCGCCATGTAAGGCTGCTCAAGTGGGACGGATAGTCCAACGGTTGCGCTGGTGCAATTCCAGCGTGTTCCATTTTGAGCGAGTCGTTACAAAATTCCACGACCACACTTTGGCCAGTGGAGGCTTTTAGTATATAGCTACTATATATCTGGAGGTGTTGTTCGCATGGCGAAACGGAGACTGGGCTATAGCCTAGAAATATCCGTAAGATATTCTCTGTTGAACGTGGAACATGCCGTAATTGAACTTTTCCCAAACGACTGACGTACTTGTGATTCTCACATTCTCACACGACGGCGCTCCTCCAACTTGATCCACCCGCATTGAAGATTAAACACCCAAAAAAGAAACTGCGCTATTCCTCTTAGTTTCTGACCGTAAACTTGTGCGTTTTGAAGATGGGCGACGACCCTTTCAACATCCTAAAAGGACAAAATGACTCATAGTCGACAGGGTAATCGCCGCTATGAACTCTGTACAATTACGGCATCATCATGAAGGGTGTGTGATTTAATACTATAGGCCGGAGCATGACTCATAAGATACACACAATCGATTCTAACAAGACGTTTAAGCAGACACATTGAAGGATCGCTAAACGCCCTTAGAGGCCCCAGCTACTTCAGCTATTTCGTAAAGCCAAGGGGGATCGCGAGACGGTAATGATCTAACCTTTTGAGTTTGACCCTGACAGGAACGAAAGTTAACGTTAAATACCTGAAGCTTCGCGTTAAATTCTATTTTCAGCTCTGAGTCATTTTTGAATCTTACCTTCGACATGCCCTCTAATACTACCTACGAATGGAATGTGGAGATCAAAGAAATGGAACGACGTTATAGAGCCATGCGGCAGGAAGAGTCCCAAGTTCCGATCGGGTTGGCCGAGTCCAGGCTCCTAGCAGCGCACGCACAAACTTCTAGAGGTGACAATAATTCTGTCCCTATACTAGCTTTCTGATATTCAACTAGGTAGTGGAGAATTATTCGACGGATTTGACCATGTCCGCAAGAAGAAAAGGAAATATTCAGCAGAAGATGATGTTCGACAGACCAGGCCAGTGATGCCTGCGCCTAGCGAGGATTATTGGCGCCCCAGTCACTCACCGGGGATAAAGAGATATATTTATTCTAACGATGACGGTAAGTATTTGCAATCGCTTCGCTCAATTAATAATTACTGACCCGAGGGGGAAGTAGGGGTGTTAAGGCTGACAAAAGCCGCCTTGTTTGTATTTAACATGCTAAGCACTAAGGAGTCCGATGGGCCTCGTGAGGAGATTCGAAAATGGCTCAGGACAACGGGGGAATGGGATAAGAAAGGAGATTCGGACGTTATCGAAATGGATAGCGATAATGTTACCCCAGTCAAGCAGAGGAAATTGGCCTCAAAATCAAACATTGCAAAAAATGGGAAGCGACGGGTGCGGTTTTACCTTCTCTGTCTGAATAAGAAATTCTAATAATGCCCAGACCGCGATATGTCACGAGTGTGGAGAATAATAGTACAGTTAGCTAGTATACGTACGACGAGTTACTCGGACTGCGTATGATTGTCGATCTACATACACCGGACATTCCCGGCTGATCAAGGTGACGGCAGCTTCCGTAAACAGTATGTCGCGTTCCCTTGATCTCCTCGTCCTCTCCTCATCCCATGTTGCCACCATCACGTCCACGTTCTCTCCGACATGGTTGATGGATCTCATGGCGGAGGCGTTTATGCTGTCAAGTTCATCCAATTCTGGTGTCGATAATGCAGAAGAACCGACTGTTTACACACCTCATCGGACCTCAATCCCCAGCAAGGAACACACAGTATTGTTTATGCCTGCAAGGATAGTTTCCCCCCCTGCCTTTGATACGGCGTATGCGGGGGCGGATCGTAAGGCCAACGTGCTGGGAGGAACGACGATCAAAGTTGTTAGCGTTCCTCGTCCGGATGGACCGTCAAAAAAAGGCGCTAGTCTGACTCGCGGCTTACCAGCCACGACGCTGATGTTGGATGAGGATACAGGTTCTGTAAAGGCCGTGCTCAATGCGAGCAATTTGACTGCATTGAGGACAGCTGCAGGTGCGCCTCCCCTCATCTTCCTTCATCTCGATCTTGACAATAGACAGGGTCACTTTTGTCCACAGCTCTTATCGGCCCTTCAAATCCAACATCGGTGGTTGCTTTTGGTGCGGGAAAGCAGATCCAAGCGCACCTCCTTCTCCACCTCCAGCATTACCCGTCCATACGGACATGCACCGTCGTCACGAGATCCGCGTCTTCTCCCAATATCCATGAACTCAAAGCGGTTCTCGAACCACGATCCGACTCTGTTGAGTTCAAGTATATTACGTACTCTCCTTCGTCAGCATCAGAGGAGGATACGGAAGAAGTTGTAAAGAAATTCCTTCTGGATGCTTCAATCATCATATGTGCCACTTCCTCGACTCGACCTTTATTTCCTTCGTCTTGGGTCCGAGCGGGAACACACGTCATTCTCGTTGGGAGCTTCAAACCTGAAATGAGAGAGGTTGATAAGGAATTAGTCCTCCGAGCCGTATCTGACTTTGCATCCGAATCCCGTTTGGAAGGAAACAGTCAAGGGATGCTCCTAGTGGACTCTCGTCCAGCGTGTCAAATCGAGGCAGGAGACATCATCAGCGCCGGTGTGGGGGAGGATAGTATGGTGGAAATTGGGGAACTTTGCTCACGTCGAGCATCGACAGGCGTCCCCGGTGTGTCAAAGGTGGAATTCCAAGGGGAAAGGACAAGTCAGGGTCCAATCACGCTCTTCAAGTCCGTTGGACTTGGTATTCAGGATGTTGCAATCGCTTGCGCGGTAGTGAAGCGCGCAGAAGAGATGGAAATCGGAACATATATCAAGAATTATGACGTCTAAGTCAAGCGCACTAGGTGCACCAGTTATACGTTCTACCCTCTAGAACTGAGCGCACGCCGAGGCGCCTTACTAATGTGATGGTCAAGGCCAGAGTATAAGCCATAGAACTAGAGCGCCGTTTATAACGCCGTATAACAATCGAAAATAATGTGTTGAAGCGTAGTATTAGAAAGAATAAGAAGATGAGGCTCTTGAGTACTGAGTCGCGTGTGTTCCTTGTGTTCCCTGTAGCTGGATGCCGTAAATTTTAGACTCTGATCGAGTCGGTTCCCTTCTGAATTGGACCCTGACCGGAACTTGAAGTTGCCATGCGTTTATATTCAATATATATTGTGCTAGTATTTTGTAAGTTAGTCCTCCGCATCCCACTTTCGGCTCTTGACTCAGTCTTCAACATTTCTAAACCTTACCGTCGTCATGCTTTCTCATCATGCTCTCAGCGAAAAGTACGCGATAATCGAAGAGATAGAACGACAGCGGATAGCCGCGCAGCAGCTTCTCACAGAACTTCAAGATAAGCTGTATGAAACCCTTGCCTTGATGCACAAAAATGGCACTAGGGGTGAATGTGATTCATATCCGAGTTATTGTTATTGGCTTGCTGACATTTGGCTAGCCTACGGATTTTCGGACAACGAACCCGAGCATCCCCGCAAGAAGAGAAGGAAACAGTCGACAGAAACTGAAGAGGTTCAACAGGTTGGGCCAGCGATGTCGAGGTCATGCGAGATTTGTTTGCGCTCCCGTCCTAAGGCGAGGACAGACAAACATATTTGCTCTGATGATACCCATCCACGTCAGTATCCGTAATTATTTCGCTCAGTTGATATTTACTGACCACGAGCGGAGGTAGACGTGTTAAGGCTAACTGAGACCACATTGTACTTTTTCGACCGGCTGGGCGCTGAGGCGTCTGATAAGCCTAATGACACTGGCACTAGAGTTCGAAAATGGCTCAGGACATTAGGGAGTACGGTGTCAGCTCCGGACGATAAAGCAATATAGTACATGATTGAGAGATTTAATGGATCAGAGCTTATGGAGCCTGTGTGGGTTGCAAGCTGAAGCTTTGAAGGCCTGACGCCGTGTCCTCACTGTAGCCGGTCAGCGCGTGCCGGTCTTTGCCGGATCTTTGCAGAGCGGCCCAAGTCGAACTTACAAGGCTCGTCCTCTCAGACGTTGCCGCACATTCAAGTTCTCTATCGATTTGCGCTTGTGTTTTCGAACTCACCTAACTCTGATGTAAGCTATGTTTATGCGCGATATCAGACCGGACGTTGAGGAGAGTTTCTTTGGCTCAGTTGTTCCGCGATCTCTAGACGACTGTCGGCGTGCTATTTGGGCAAGGCCTCCGGCTAGCTAGGAATGTGGGGCGAATCGAGCATCGCGGGTGGGTGGTTGGACACCGCTGACGTCCAGGACCACGCGACTCCTCGATGATGTGGCATCCCACATTGGTGAATGTGTAGAGGGAGAGGAGGGTGGGGCAAAAGATGATGGCGAGTGTGGACGCGGGGTGGACTAGAACACGCGGTTTCTCCTCGTGTTAGACGATGATGCAGAGTTGGCTACGCATAGGGSGGCTGCAGGTGAGCATGCTTTCTTCTTTCTTCTCTGCTTTGAYGGGGAAAGGGGTTGCTCATGTGCTCGTATTACCCAATAATGCGGTAAGGATTGATTCAAAATTTCATACTACCGGGACCGACCATCATAAATGTGCCATATAGTATTATTCTGTACACGTAACGAGGCGCAGCCAAAGATGGCGACGCCCAAAGCAACACAGCCAAGGCAAAGGAATGCTGATGCATAGCGGGTACCAAAGCCAAGAAACATAACATTGAAGATGATGCCGCCCAGAGTGCCCGCTGCGCCAACGATCCCCATAACTTTACCATTGTTCACAGGGTCGACGAATGGAACAATGCCGAATGTTAAGCCACACACGGCTTGGACAAAGAAGCTGAAGAATACCATCAGTATGATGGATGTTGACAGTGACACCAGGCCGACGCTAAATCCAATCAAGAATACACCCTCGAATATCATGCCTATCAATAGCGCGAGAATGCGGCCTGGGATGTGAAGTCGGTGTGCCATGAAATCAGAGAAGAGTCCACCGCTAAGGCGTGAGCAGATGTTCAAGAGGCCGAAGATGGATCCGATGTAGGCCGCTTTGGATGGATTTAAATGAAATTCTTTTTCATATGCGCGGCCGATAACGTTGTCGATAGCAAGCTCGACACCGAAAGAACAGGCGTATGTACACGCCATTATTAGCACCGCGGGATTGATGAGCACTTTGAAGAAGTTACGGACGGTAGACAAGGTGGATTCGTTGCGCCTAACGTCCTCAATGAAATTTTCGTCGTTGGCTGGGAGGACCTCTGCCGCCACTCTATTGTTCTTGCCATTGGCTTTGCCGTCAGACATGGTGACTGGTGATTTCTCGCTTGCCCTACCACTTCCTTTCTCCATTGAAGGAAGTCCATCCACAGCTTCATCCGCCATCTGACTCCGCTTAAGCCAATCGCCGTGCGGTGTATCCGTGGATAGTAAAAGGGTAGCGACAGCGACCAGGATACATACACCAGCAGGAATGACAAATACAACACGCCAGGCTTTCGACAATGGCAAGTAGTGTCTTATACTGCCAAAGATGGCTGGCATAACGAGATATGTAACGCCAGCGCCCATGTTTCCCCAGCCACCGGCAATGGCATTTGCAGTGCCGACAACCGAAGGAGAAAACATCTGTGTCATCCAGAACTGGCAAGGGATGAACGTTGCTCCCAGAATACCAATGAAAAAGCTGATGTGGGAGAGAGGTGAAATTACAAGCTAGCGGGTTAAAGTGAAGGGTACGGACCGTAAAGCGATCAGACCTTCAGCGTTCTTCAGAAGACCAGTCATGGCGCAGGGGATCGAGCCGACCAAGAGCAGCGTGGCCATCACCCGACGAGGACCAAAACGTTCGCAAAATGGACCAACGATAGAGCGAGCAACTGTCCGATTGCATTGAGCTCTGCATGCAGGGACGGGGGATAACAATTTACCGACTGTGGCAGCCACTGCGACGACATTGGAGTCATAAATCTTGCTCGCAGATATTCCAAGGTCTTCCGCAATGTATGATATCAACGGAGGGATCGAGTACCACGCGAAGAATGCCACCATGAACGAAAACCATGCCTGTGATTCATCCAAGACGTTACGATCACTTCCAAAAAAGGTGACACCACGCAAATACCATGTGGAGTGCTCTCATGTGAGGGTTTCCGAGCGAATACAGGCAGAAGTTGGTGGCCTTCCCATGCTGGTCAACGTGAATTTCTTTGGCAAAGAATTGCATGCTAAAGGGCACGGATGCTTTGGAAAAAGCAAGGCAGGCTTATGTACAATGTACTCAATCCAGTGCCACAACATCAGGCATGTGGCCGTGGCCGCTAAGCCTGATGGGGCAATGCATATATTAGGCGTTATCACGATAAGATTTCGTACCGATTTTCTCAAAATGGCGCGGACTCCTTACTCCCGCCGTTTCAACACTGCCGGCTCTCTGAGACATCGCGGAAGGAAGGCATAGTATCGGACACCGGGACTATTTCGGACCWATTTCATCCATCCCTGTTCCACTGTCGTTGCTCTTCTGTCGGCTGTATGGGCCCCTCTCTCTGATCACATGATTTGTTAGTACAATCCCACACATCACGGAAGAAAGCAGAATGTCGTAAATGGGACCATTTAGGCATATCTGAGCACCCATCCTTCTGGTAGTTCGTTTTTCATCATATACCTGGGTCTCATGGTATGAGCGAACGACGTGGTTGGCTTAGGCTTGAGCCTTGGCAATCTGCTAACTCAATTCAGCGTGGTAATTTTTATCTTATCTCAATTGTTCCTAACAAGTAAGATAAGGCTCTAGGTCTGGCCCCACTAAACGAACTTATACTCTCACCAACTCTCTACTTTCAGACCACTACCCAGCACAATGTGGACGATAATGATGGGAACCCTGAAGAGAACGAGATAACTATTCATTCTACTGTATTCCTGCTAAATACGCAATTAAACTAGAAATACATTTGAGCCCTGAAAGTTCCCTCAATCAATGGCCGCCGCGCTGGCACGCCGCAGTACCCGACCCGTTAGGAACAATCGAGATGAGATAGAAACTGGGTAAGCGTCAGCCGCGCCGACAGCGACCTTGCTTGGTGCCTCATATAAATGGGGTTGGGTGCCTATGAAGCGTATGGCGGGATTGTCTCACTAACACCGATTCAGGACCCGAATCCCTAGGAGATGCATTCTTCTATTTTCTGTCCAAATATTGAGCCGTCTTGTTTAGAGAATTTGCTGAGTGAGGCCGGCGTGCTGGAATAATGTGCTGGGCATTCCAGGATCAATCTGCTTTGAAGCCTGCGATGAGAACAGAAAAGTGAGAGGTATTTAAGTGGGACAGACGTAACACATTGTTGGCGCCTATCCGTATCATATCTGATGACCGCAACTAGATTTCGCGATATAGGTTATTATTGGAGGGATTGAGTACCACGCAAAGAATGCCACCATGAACGACAACCATGCCTGTAGATTTATTGATAAAGAATATTTTCCAGAAGAGCAACGTCGAGCAAATACCATGGGTAGCGCTCTCATGTGTGGCTTTTTCAGCGAGGAAAGGCCGAAATCGGTTTCCATACTGGTCAACATGAATCTTCTTAGCAAAGAATGGCATGTTTTGGGCAACAATTTTTTGGCACCGCCCAAGCTGGACTTATGTGCAGTGCCACAAAGCACTGAACGCAACAAATAAGAAAACACGTCAAGTTGTGGCAATACTAATACAGAGGTGTTATTATGGCGGACTTCGGCCGATTTTAAGTTTGAAGAAACAGATACGGTTATTCGTGTCGCACGATAAGAGGTATTGGCGGGCGACTGATTTGCAGTTCCAAAAATAGCGTGATCCCCTTAAAGTTATCGGACCGACGGCCCTGACATGTTTACTTCCGCCGGTATTACTCCGATCATCGCCGTCTTCTTTGTTACGCTACTCCCAGTTTTATCCAATGTTGCTGACGGCATTAATTTAAGGATTAATGTCGGGAACCAAAGTCAAATTTCACACGCATACTGGAGTAAGCATTTTCATTCGTTTTTGCTCGCTGCTCTTCGTTCATATCATAAACGGCCCTCATTGAGCAAGAGAACGGCGTGATTGGTCCACATTCAGAGTCTTTCATTTTAGCGATTGCAATATAACCCAATTCGGCACGATAYCAACCCATGGAAGATCTCCCTGCTGGAGATTGACTCATCCCTCATGAGCGCGGCGCAGCTCTTTTCAGGAACGATCCTGTCCAGGGATGGTATACGTTACCGATTCATCTTCGGAGAGATCAAGTCGTCAAACTTTCTGTTCAAAGATTTCATATATTAGGCCTCCCCATCTGACGATTCAAGCTGATGGCATTAACGGTGGCCGCTGCTGAGGAACGCTACCGTTTCACAACTTCTCTTGAACCTGTTACGCAGGTCGACCCTCGCGATGTTGGTACTGTTGATGATCATGTAAAGCGAGACCCTTCTATGCTTCGACTGACAGGAAAACATCCCTTCAATGCCGGTGATTATCCAAGGTTTTAATACAGAACGTTAACTGAATACTTTATCCTTAGAGCCGCCTCTCAGCGCACTCGAGAAGGGCGGTTTCATTACGCCCAATCAACTTCACTTCGTTCGCAACCATGGCCCTGTTCCCGTGCTTTCTTGGGAGGACCATAGGATAGAGATAACTGGTCTTGTCAATCAATCGGTTACCCTCACGATGGATGATATTGTGTCCCTTCCGTCAACTACCCTCCCTGTAACGATGGCGTGTGCAGGGAACCGCAGGAAAGAGCAGAATATGCACAAGCAATCCGTTGGATTTTCGTGGTACGACTTTTCGACCATTAAAATAGCTCCTTTTTGACTCAGTATTTCAGGGGATCTGCCGGCGTGGGGACGGCGTGCTGGACTGGTGTATTCCTCCGAGATGTGATAAATCACTATGCTAAGGGTCTCAGGGATGATTGCAGATTTATCTGCTTCGAAGGTTGTGATAAGACGGCAAAGGTATTTCAACAGCCCTGCCTCAYCGTTTCTGTAATCTCTCTTGACCATGGTTTTATCACGCAGGGCGCATACGGTACATCGCTTGCCGCAAACCTTGTCATGTCTGATAACCGTGACATACTTTTGGCATACAAGATGAATGGCGAACTCCTTCCTCCAGACCATGGTTATCCCATCCGCCTTATCGTTCCAGGTTGTATAGGAGGCCGGAGCGTCAAATGGCTTGCTCGTATCGAAGCTAGTCATGCAGAGTCAACGAATCATTTCCATAAACACGACAACAAAGTATTTCCAACACAAGTACGCTCTGCAGAACAGGCCTCCAGCGAAGGATGGTGGCAGCGACACGAATATGCTATCTATGATCTCAATGTTAACAGTGTAATTACGACGCCCGCTCACGGCGAACGAATCTCCGTTCAGGACACAGACGGCATATACGTGGTTAAGGGTTACGCATACAGCGGCGGAAACCAACGCATCCTTCGCGTTGAGGTCTCTCTGGACGGCGGAAAGTCGTGGGGCCTAGCTACGCTTGAAAGGCCCTCTGCCGAAGAACTTGCAAGCTCGTACGGCAAAGTCGCAAGCCCTAGCCATTATAGAGAGTCACGTAACTGGACCTGGGTACGCTGGATACTTGCAAGCTTGTACGGGGAACCCGCAACCCCTAGCTATTATAAAGAGTCACGTAACTGGACCTGGGTGCGCTGGAAGCTTGAAATACCGCACACGGAGCTTTTCCGCGCAGAGGAATTAGTCGTGCGTGCGTGCGATAGCTCGCAGAATACGCAACCAGAGAACTTGACTTGGAACTTGATGGGGATGATGAATAACTGCTGGTTCAGGGCTAAACTTTCTCCAGACCATAACTCCTCGCCACCTACTATGCTCTGTGAGCATCCAACTACCGTGTCTCCATTATCTGCGGGAGGTTGGATGGAGAAATCCAAACTCGCCACAAATGTCGTCGACCGTGCTGCAAATCCAAGGATGGACTTGCCAACGTATACCCAGGCGGAAGTTGAAAACCACGTATCCGAGGACAGTTGTTGGATTATCTGTCACGGTCTCGTGTACGACTGTACTCGGTTTCTTAAAGATCATCCTGGCGGAGCCCAAAGCATCTTGCTCGTCGCCGGCACAGACTCCACGGACGATTTCGACGCGATTCATTCAGAGAAAGCCCATGCTATGCTCAAAGATTACTTGATCGGTTATCTGGCTGGCGCGCAAGCTCATAGCAACAACACTTCAACGTTATCGTCTAACAATCAACAGGTGCTAGTTCCTATATCATCGTCTGCGGAAACAGCGGTGGTGCCTACTGCCGCGGGAGCGCCCTTCCTTGATCCCAAACAGTGGAAGAAGATGACACTTGAAAGCAAGCAATTATTGACCCCYAATATCCGACTCTTCCGATTTACGTTTGGCTCGAGTGAAACGTTCGGCCTTCCCATCGGGAAGCATGTATACCTCAAACTTTGTCAGGAACGGCTTCACAAAGACATGCCCATCAAGCCCGTCATGCGCGCCTACACGCCAAGTCGATGGGGTCCCGGTTACGTAGAATTCATCATCAAAATATACTTCCCAGAAAACGGACGGCCTAGTGGCGCATTTACACCGCTCCTGGACAAAATCCGCATCGGCGAGACTGTTGATACCAAAGGGCCCCTTGGCGAATATGAATATCTTGGCGATGGTTACTATAGCCTGATGCACCAACCAAAACGCTACGCGCAACACATCTGTATGATTGCAGGCGGTACGGGCATCACTCCCATGTGGCAAGTCCTAGAGGCACTTCAACGAGACCGTGACACACCGTTTGTCTCCCTGATCTATTGTGCCCGCTTCGTTACCGACCTCGTTCTGGTTGATGAAATCAATAACGTGAAGCGAAGTAGCCCCGATCGTCTGAATGTGCATTACGTCCTGTCTCAGCCACCCCCCGCGGACAAGTGGAAGGGGGGGCGAGGTCGGCTGAAAGTCACAGAAATAGCAGGACGTTTATTCCCATTTGCCGATTCACACACACAGGACAGCGATAAGCTCGTTCTTCTGTGTGCCTCGGACGAAATGGTGAAGGAGTGTTGTAGGCCGATCATTTCCGAACTTATGGGCAACGAGTTTGCGTCCAATAATATTTTTGTGTTTTGATGTGTTTGTAGACAACGAGATGGACAAACATAGATTAGGCTCATCTGCCGCCAAGACTGCTCATTTTAGTTCGTAGCCTGCTAGAACTTGATTCCGTTGAATTCAGACCTATTCAGACCAAAATTCAAGACCCCGTTGCCAAATATATGCGATGCGCCTTCAAGCTGAAACTAGTACGAGTTGATTGGACGATAAGAATGGGTGGAAGAGTGCCTGACAGATATGCCAAGCAAATTGAGCGCCTTAGGTCCAGTCTTGCAAGTAGCCCCCACCTACAGGGCATTCTATCTCTGCCATGTGTCTCGACATAGTTTCCGGCGACGCAGAGCGTGAGACCATCCTGGTCGTTGGGCTGGGCATGGTTGCCCTTTCGTTCATAGAGAAAATTAAAGAGTACGACACCGACCAAGTATACCAAATCAAAGTGTTCTCTGAGGAACCACACGGTAAGAGCCTAAAATATGTAGAAATAATCAACTCAAGTTTTGCCTCACGTAGTGGCGTACAACAGGGTCGGCCTCACACAGTTCTTTTCACACCGTTGCGTAGAGCAACAGTACATGCAGCCTCGCTCCTGGTATGACGAGCAAGGAATCCACGTCTTCCTTGACGATCCCGTCGTGGAAATTAATTATGCGGCACAACGCATCCGCGCACGGCGCTCCGGCTGGGTGCATTACGACAAGTTGATTCTAGCCACGGGCTCTTCCGCCCCCATACCGCCGGGTGTCCCCCTCGAGTCCAAGAGAGGCATATTCGTGTACCGTACTCTCAAAGACCTCGAAGACATCATCCACTGGTCCCACAAGAGTCATGTCAAGCACGCCACGGTAGTCGGCGGGGGCCTTTTAGGTCTCGAGGCGGCAAAAGCAGCAAAAGATCTCGATCTGGGCGTGACGATATGCGAGAGATCAAACCGGTTGATGTCCAGGCAACTCGATCTCGAAGCTTCAAAACTGCTGCAAGCGGAAATCACCAAACTCGGACTGGTCGCTAGCATCCAGGATTGCCCGGGCGAACTCGACTGGGACGAAACTCACGGATGGATCAAAGGCGCACGGATGACCAGTGGGAAGTATATGGAAACGCAGATGTTGATCTATGCGATTGGCATCCGGGCGCGTGACCAGCTAGCTGACACCTGTTCGGGACTTGCGAAACCCGTACGTGGGGGAGGATTTGCGGTAAATGAGCGAATGGAGACATCTCTTTCCAACGTATACGCAATTGGTGAATGTGCATCGTTCCAGGACACAACTTACGGCTTAGTTGCCCCCGGTTACGAGTAAGTTACAGCATTGTCCCATTTCTAAAAATCACTACTCATCATCTCCAGCATGGCAGAAGTTGTCGCACGCAATCTGACCACAAGGCGCTTCGAAAGCCGAAAGGCAGCCTTTAAAGGGGCAGACATGTCTACCAAACTCAAGCTGCTCGGCGTCCATGTTGCGAGCTTTGGTGACTATTTCGCAGACGAGTCAAAAACGAACGCGCTCGTGTACCGTGATCCATTTAGCGGGGTATACAAAAAGTACGTGTTTACGAAGGATGGCAAGCGCTTAATGGGCGGCATGATGGTGGGAGACACGAATGACTATGCCAAGTTGCTTGCGCTCGTCCGAGCCGGCCTGCAGTTGCACTCTCCACCGTCGGAGCTTATCCTAGGAGTGAAGTCAAGCAAGGAGGACGTGCAAGGCGCTGACGCCTTACCGGACGAGACGCAAATCTGTTCGTGCAACAATGTAACCAAGGGCCAGTTACGAAAGGTGATCTGCGACAAAAAGTGCGAGAACGTGGACCAGGTCAAGTCGTTCTCGAAAGCGGGTACAGGATGCGGAGGCTGCATGCCGCAAGTCCAAGAGGCGAGTTTTGCGTCAGCCTTCTAAACCGTCGGGTAACTGACCAACCATCACTTTGATAGATATTCGAAGCGGAACTTCGGTCGACGGGGCAAACGATCAGTAATGCCATGTGTGCCCACTTCAGGTACAGCCGCGCCGAGCTCTTCACCATCGGCAAAGTCAAGCAGCTAAAGACATTCGAAGCCTTCCTCCGCGATGCCGGGAGTCCACCGCCATCCGACTCAGCAGAGACCAACGGCTGCGAAGTCTGTAAGCCGGCAATTGCGAGCATTCTGGCTGGTCTTTGGAATGATCACATCCTGAATCCCGGTCTGCGCTCGTTGCAGGACACGAATGACAGATATCTGGCCAACATCCAGCGTGGAGGACTATATAGTATCATACCGCGCATCGCTGCGGGCGAAGTGACTCCACAGAAGCTCGCTGTCATTGCAGATGTTGCCAAGAGCTATAAATTGTATACCAAGATTACAGGCGCTCAGCGCATAGATCTAAGTAAGTGATATCTGTTGGCGTCAAGAATTACTGAATCAGACCGACGTCAGTGGGCGCACGTAAACAGGACCTGCCTTTTATYTGGGAAAAGCTTGTCGATGGAGGATTTGAGAGCGGACATGCATATGGAAAGGCATTGAGGGCCGTGAAAAGCTGTGTAGGCACAGCTTGGTGTCGCTATGGGCAGCAAGACTCTGTTGGGTTCGCTATCAAGCTCGAGAACAGGTACAAGGGTATCAGATCACCTCATAAGCTGAAAGGTGGCGTTTCTGGCTGTATCCGAGAATGCGCAGAAGCCCAGGTACGTTTGTCGCTCTAATAGTTGCACATGATTCACCTAACCAAAGTACAGGGAAAGGACTTTGGGTGCATTGCGACGGACAAAGGCTACAACGTGTATGTCTGCGGAAACGGCGGTTCCAAGCCCAAGCATGCCGAACTGCTTGTCGCGGATGTCCCTGAGGAAAAAGCGATCCAGTATCTTGACCGGTTCCTCGTGTACTATATCATGACGGCCGACAAGCTGACACGAACGGCCCGGTGGCTCGAAAAGATGGAAGGCGGAATAAGCTATCTCCGAAAAGTGATCATTGACGACCATCTAAACATCGGTAAACAACTCGAGGAGCACATGGAGCAACTAATCGATTCGTACCAATGCGAATGGACAACGGTCGTTCGCGATCCAGCGCGCAGAAAGGACTTTGAAGAGTTTGCGAATTCCTCGGAGAATGATCCAGTTCTCATCGAGATGATAGAGGAACGTGGGCAGCGTCGTCCAGTTCATTGGCCCAAGGAAGTACCGCCGATGTTGAAGCTGAAAGACGTCGGAAACGTTGAAAATAAGATGTCATGGGTCCAAGTGGGCACAACGGACCAGTTCCCCAGAGACGAAGGCCGGGTGGTCCGTATTGGCAAGGCGCAAATTGCTGTTTTTCACTTGGGCGGTCCTCGATGGTACGCGACGCAAAACATGTGTCCTCATAAACGCGCGCTCGTGCTTGCATCGGGGATCCTAGGAACCAACAGCCAACGAAGGTCGTACGTCTCTTGCCCGATGCATAAAAAGAACTTTGATATCGGAACGGGGGAGTGTCTCGTGGCAGGAGAAGAAGAT
The DNA here is from genome assembly GCA_001691785.3 of Amanita brunnescens Koide BX004. Lineage (NCBI taxonomy): Eukaryota > Fungi > Basidiomycota > Agaricomycetes > Agaricales > Amanitaceae > Amanita > Amanita brunnescens. Next base: position 14,743 of record JNHV02000512.1, read on the forward strand.
AAATACAAGCTTGCCACGTTCGATGTTAAAGTGGAGGACGGGCAGGTATATTTGCTTCTTCCGCCCGTTGACATTCTGGACAAGGCGCTCGGGACTGGGGGCACGATTATCACAGAAAAGGTGCTGAAGAGTAGCGAGAAACGCGTTGACGTTTCGTTCGAGGAGGCGCCTGGATGCGTTGGGGGAGCATGTGGTGATAAAGCTCTAGAATGGTAGCGTTCGTTGTAGCGTAAATTCGAGCGACATTTTAAACTTGGCGACTCCGAATGCGGGTGCGATGGTGCCGAGTG
>JNHV02000513.1:0-15055 GCA_001691785.3 Amanita brunnescens Koide BX004
GCAGGACCAGTCTTGACTAGTTGACAGATGAACTGGTTGCAACTGACAGGTAGACCGGTCTCAACCAGTCGTGACTGCATTGAGAACAATACTGTGATTAAAATTTGTGATATATATCTACCAAGTTCTATTCTAATGCATGATTGCATGCTATAGTAATGAAACTAAAAGAATGTAGAGTAATGGATAASCTATGAAGAGAGAGTAAAGAGTGTGGATGCTATAGTGATACTATAGTGGGTATAAGCTTGAAAAGCATAGATGAAAAGACTCATTAGTACTCAGATTCAATAAACTCATCCACACCGACAGCCACAAATGATGTCTCTTCCCGTTCATCAGCCAAGAGTTCCTCATACTCAAGCAGGTTTACTTCTTCAATCAGACCGGAATTCCATGTGGCGAGGTCCTTGATGTTACTCTGCCATGCCAACTTTAAAATCTGTAATTGCTCAAATTTGTCAGCACCAAGGCAACAGTGATAGTCATCAGCAATATGCTTTCCAGAAGAGAAAAGGCATTTGCATGGTACTGATGAAGCTTGTGAGGGGAGGACATCAAGGGTGATTCATCCCAGAGTGGGAAAGATGAGATGGTTGATCTGGATAGAGCCTGGTGATCAGCAGAACTTGGGTTGATAAGGATATATGCACCTGCCAGTACTGTACAATGTCCATATCCTTTGTCACATCCCTCGGCATGTCACTGAGATACTGCCTCAACTCTGCTGCCCAACCTTCTTTGACACCATCAGAAGCACATGTTTCCCAAAATTGTGCATACTCTCAATCAATCTCATCATCTGAATCAATGTTGAGGGGTGTCCCAGCAGCTGGTTGGGAGTTGGCAGCTACTGGCACATGGGGACAATTGTTCCAATATTCTTCCATCTATTAAACTATATTAGTTGCCTTTATAAACGACGCTCTCAGAGAATTGACACTCACCACTTTTTCTATGACTTTGTGCACCTTGTCCTGCCAACTAACAGCATTCARGTTTCCAGCTGCAATTTCTGCCATCTGTTCATCAGCTCCCCCCCACATCTTCTGAATATATGCAAGTTTATAGTAAGGATGTAAAACTACGAGCAAATCAGGAGAGAGGTCATGGAATAATGCATAATGCATTACTTAATAAGAGTGAGGATGTAATTAGGTTTGCAATCAAAGCACCTTTTGTGCAAATGGTTGTGATGGGACCAAAAAGCTCACCTGCGGATTTGATCAACATATTAATTGGCTGTCAAGACACGTCAGTCCATTGCTGCTGTATTGCTGCATGCATCAATGAACCTTACCTGTCAAAGCATATGGGTGTGATCAAGCATGTTGTATTGGTTCCCCATCAAACATTGCTGGGAAGAGGTATCTTGAGGGGATTGTTGAACTTGCATTGGATCTAGAGTTTGTTGAAGTACTTGATCTGCTGGCTTGAGCACTGAATCTGGCACAATGAGATAATGATTTAATGAGGCAGTTGGGCATTAACTCACCTTAATCGCAATCATCCAGATGGCCACAATAACATCTACAGATCCACCTAAGATCTGGTTGTCATCTGCCTCCAGGTCATATTCCAAAATGGTGCTCGCTGTTTCCATAGTTGCTATCTTGGTGACATGAGACATCACAGCTACAACGCCAAGATTGATGACATGCACCAAGCACCTGGTGCACATTGATTAACTGTTTTATTCAGATCCAGGAGACATCGTACTTATGGTAGTTGTTTTTCTTCCTTTCTCCATTCCTTATGACATGTAAGTCTAGATCCCTTGTTCACAGAGACACTAATACTTGCACAGGGAAATATATTGAGTGGCTGTCCATATGAAAATCCTGCAATCATCTCGGTCATCAAGCATGAGCTATTCTATTTGGTACACCTCATGAGATGCTATCCACCAAAGGCCAAAAAGGCAAGGGAGGTGACACCCTCACTGCTCACATTTGCAGCAACTGCAGTAAGACAATTGGCTGCTGTCTGCTTGTCACTGATGAGAAGATGTAGGTTCAGGCTGCCCTTGATGAATGGATGAGTGGTGAAAGGTGAAGCACAGATTTCTCCACAAACCTGTACTCTGACATTTATCAAGACCATGTTGAGTTCTTGTCACATACAATTGAAGGTCAGAACCCCAATGGCTACAGGGCAATGCTCCGTTGAGTATTCCATTTGGCATCATAAGCTCATTATTTCGAGTATAAATGTTTTATACTAATGGTAGATAGTGCTGATGTTCCCCCTGTCCTGACTGGTTCTTCTCTCTTTGATGCCACTACAATGGTCATTGAGCTAGATGATGGTGATGCTGACTGAGATGTTTACCTCTGCCATGTCACAAGTTACTGACCCCACTCCATACTACATTCTTTTGATACTTCTCCATACTACATTACCCTAGTTTTTAATAACATATATATAGTCTGTTTCACTGTAAGTCAAGTGTGAATATGTTGATGGAAGGCCTGAATACTAAGCTAAAGGTATAATGGCAATTATTGAAGCAAGTTTAGCTCTAGAGTAGACATATTAGTGCCTAGTAGATAAGGGGGGTTAGTACTGATCTATAATTGCATGTGACTAATGTGACATAGTTAGCAATCTCCGCTTTTCCTGATGTCGTGGCAGCAGTGCAAAGACTCGAATTTATAAGCACATTTTGTGCATAGCGTATCAGTGGCTATCTTTTGGCTTCGATTTTGAATTTAACTGAATAAATCTCAAAATCCCGGGGTTCCGAGCGGTTGGACCAAGTTGGATACGTAGACATGCCCTCGTTTCACTGGAGATCAAGCTAAAGGAATTCAAYGAATGTAGTGGGCCTGCATTCCTATCCGTGATCGCAAGATATGCGGTTTGGTTGGGGTTGACAGTAGTTCGCCAGTCCGTGTAAGTCAAGGTGCGGTTGTCAACTGCCAACATCATTACAACGGTTACATACTAACCCGACATCCATTCTGGCAAGTACAAAAACTTCTACGAAGCGAGAATTAAAAATGGGTATATTACAAGTGTCGAATACATGTTAACGGCGCCAAGTAGGCTACGTCAAATTATTAACAAGCTTTGCGATATCCTTATTTCTTGGTGTAAGTGTACACTTGAAAGGTTCCGGTTGACTGATATGATCGACGCTAAGACGACGGTTCGCAAGTTAAAGTTGAGGGTCACTTACAGTACGACAATTTGCTCAAACTTGCCAGGAACGTCAATAGCGATCCCGTCCTTGTCGACAGATTTTGAAAGGTTGAAGGCAGAAAGTAACGAAGCGGTAGAGATGAATGCCATAGCATAACCAACGTGAATGCCGGGACATGTCCTGCAGAGGTGTCATTAGATTATGCTTCGATCAGGTGAGGACGAAAACATGCATACCTCCGACCAAATCCAAAGGCGATATCAAAGGGATTAAGAATGGTGGGGTCAATCTGGCCGTCGGCTGTCAAGAATCGTTCTGGCTTGAACACCATGGGTTCTTTGAATCGTTCTTCATYGTGTAGAATACACCTTCGCATTGATGTATCAGTATTTTGAAAGTCACATTAGCGCGAAACGAAGACATACCATGCGTTTCCGATGACGGTAGATCCTTTTGGTATCCGCAGTCCGTTGTACTCGTCGTCCTCAGTCAGACTGTGAGGGACAGCTAGAGGCGACACTGATCAAGACATTGTTTATCGTTTCAGCGTTGCAATAACTTACCAATTGGCGTCGTTGGGTTCCACCGCACGGTCTCCCTGATGGTTGCAACCAAGTATGGTAACGAGTTTAGATCCCCAAAGTCCGGAAGTCGACCTTGCCCGACAACACGGTCCAATTCTTCTTGAACCTTCTTCTGTACCTCGGGGAAAAGAACCATGGCGAGTGTGAATGTTGTTAGTAGTGACGCCGTTGTATGAGCGCCAGCTAAACCAAAAACAGCGTATGTTAGGAATGACATTTTGTTCGAAAACAGACAATTTACCTGTGAAGATGGTCGCCGCAACCTCTTTCACGTATTCTACATGCTGCGAAGACAATTTCGAAGTATCGCCATTCTCCAGGAAATATGAAGTGAAAGATGGCTTTGCAACACCCGCTTCCTAATCGAACGTCAACGAATGTATATTTGAACATGGGTATAGGTTACTTACAATCTCCTTCAGCGCAGCGGCAAAGGGAAAGTTCACAAAGTCCAACATCCATTCACGCCATATCGCCGCTTGCTTCTTGAAGCCAGCCCCGGGCACGAATGACGGTACATGTTTCAAGAAAGGCAGTATGTCGACCAAAAAGGCACCGGGAGACGCAGCATTAGCGAATCCATCAAGTGCCCTTTCCGCGAGAAGGACATGCGGATCGTCATGAGGCAGGGTTTCTATTCCGTAAGCAAGTCCGATGGACATGGACGCGACGACACTAGCGTAATAGGTAAGTGAGGATCCGTTGAAAGAGATATGAAGACGTACTGCTGGATGTGATGTCGAATGTCTTCTGGCGCATCGAGTGCCCTGTGTAGAAGGTTGTGGGCTTGTTGTTGAAGTAGCGGGTAAAAATTGCTTGTCTTGGACGGGTGGAAGTATTGCGTGAAGAGCTTGCGTTGATCTTTCCACTTCTGGTTGTATGGTTGGATGAGAAATTGCCAATTCCATCCTACCCTAAGGACTTATACGTTAGCAACACGTACTCGTGTTCATGGAANCCCGCCATAACAAACCGTGGCCTATCAATTTGTTAGCTTGGCGAACTTATGTCCTTAGGGACTACAAATACCTGCTAGAATAGATAGCAGACCGTTTCTCGAACAATTCCTTGCAGCTCTTCAACGAATTGACGATGACAACAGACGTTCCAGTAAGAGGAACTTCAATGTGAATAATGTCGTTGCCTGTGAGAAAKGGTTGGCGTTTACTCATCTACGACTGCAAATGAACAGTGACACACCATATTTCTCTGACCATTCAGCCCACGTTTCCCAGACTGGACTTCCGGCGCCAGGAAGCTGAAGTAGGTGTCCGATGACAGGGAGTTTTGGAGGCCCGGGAGGAAGTGGCAACTGGGAACGTCGTCGCTGGCGTCGTCTTGCGAACCAGAGAGCAGCGATTATCCCGAGGCCCAGACAAATATCGCGAGTTGACATGATGAAGCAAGGTCACCCCCACAGTTTCAAAGCGGGAAGGCTTGAAAAATGAGGTCGAAACACGCGCTATATATGGAGGCACCRAGATTCATCGAGCACTCATCCCTACTTGATGCCCGGGGAAGGCCTTGGTTCACGAGTCCTCATGTTATTGTTAATAGCACAGATTCTGGATGGGTCCGTACCTTAAATTAGGCTTCTTAGTTCCGGAAACGGCGCGCGTGAGCTTTTCATCTGCCAGTTATGGAAAAGGGGAGGTCTTGTATATGGAGTGTTGCACCTCGGTCGGTGATCGCGAACACTGCGGAGACAATAAGGACAAAAAGAAGTTGAACTTCCGCCGTCGGTTAGCACGTGAAGTCAAATGAAGTCCACGCAACCCTGAAGAGACATCATGCTAATTGTCTAGATRGAACCAGATAGTGGCAGGTTCAGTGCAGATGCTGCCCTGCTAGCGCTTCGCTTTAAGGCGTCATATGTCATGGATTGGGCTCGTCGGACACGTTTGAATGATCATTGAATCATTCTGAATACGGTTAGAGTGTTACTGTTAGCGTGAACAATGGCGAAGCTACCTATTGTCACATTTTTCTTTATTTACTCAATTTTGCCAGGGACCGATTCACCTCGGGCCTCGGTGAAACTCGCATTACACCGCAGTACGTATYTCCTTAGCCTTTATTACAGATACCGGCGTTATCCAACGCTCTACTTAAGAGCCCATGTTGCAGTAAAACTACATATCCTAAAGTAATAAGACAACGTCAACGATCATGGGGACACCTGGTATATTTACATCCGAAAATAGGGCGTAGTCAGCGGAGTCCAGCTCTTGAGCTGCTCACACCCATTCGAGGCGTTACCATGGCATTGCTGCTAGGACCGCCGTAACCGCCTCCATTGCCCAGAATGGAGCCGGATCTTCCCATGCCGCCGAATCCCATTCCTCCGTTCACTCCTCCGAATCCCATTCCTCCAAATGGACTCATACCCATCATACCAAACATTGGAAACATGGGTTCTTCCCGATCTTGTTCCATGGCACGACATTCTTCCAACAACTGCCTCAACTCGGTCAAATGACCGCCTCCCTCAGGCTCCATCGGCGGTACTACGTAGCCCCAGTTATTTTGTTCCTCTTCTTCATGTTCTTCCTCGTCTTCTTCATCTTCATTGTCATCGCCATCGTTATCATCTCCAGGCAGAACACCGAGCTCTTCGCCCGTGCAATCCTCCAACCTGACGTTCATATTAGAAAAATGCTGCCACCACCTCTCCCATCGTTCCATGCCTCCGCCTCGCTGCGACGGTCCATCCGATCGATTCAACGCCACCAACAAGGGGCGACTCAGTGCCCGCACGCGCTTCAGGTTGGGAAACGCAATCTTGTCCAGGGCATTTACGTTGAGGTCATTCGATCTTCTGATCGGCTGTTCTCCCCACGATCGCCAGGGATCATCGTTCATGAAATCCATGCCAAAAGCATGCATTAGTCCATGCATTCCAATCGTCATTATCTTTTCATGAGGCCGACGCACGAGCCTGCTCACTAACGTCGCCTTGGGGAGGTCTAAGTCTTTGATACCTTGTTCGGAGAGATTGCCGTCCTCGCCGGGAACAGACATTGCCCAATCAGCATTAAACGCAAACGTGTTGAGTTCAGGGCAGAGATCCAGGATAACGGGAACGTTGAGTGCCGTAACGCAATCAACATCGAGGTAAACGAGCTTCGAGCCGTGCTTGGCAAGAAATGGAATGACATCCGGTTGGTCGAAGCTATTGAAGGAGTCCAGCATGACATTCCGCAGTGCAGGCATGTCCCATCCAACCGCCTCTTCCAGCAGCTCGTGGAACTGTCCGTGAAGTGAAAGTTGTTGCAGACTTCGAAGGTTAAGTTGAACATCTGCGGCGGCCCCGAGCGGAAGGCTATCATTTGAGTCGAGGTCATCGCAGTCCTGACTAGCATGGGACGCTGGATCAACGTCAATGTGTGCAGCCAGAACATATGGAAGGGAGTCGAGGGCCCATATCACTTTCGGAATGGCCGAACGTGGGATACACCAGTGTACCGTGCGTAGCGAGCGGCGGGCATATGTTGCAAGCGCGTCAGCAACGGGTCCAAACGTGCCACCCATTGGCCATTCAATTATGAATATCTCGAGGTTAGGACAGTGGCGGATAATGGCGATGAGCGCGTCTTCCAAGTCGGTAGAGGGTATGCCGCGATTAGACGCGACATAATAACGGGTGAGATGGATTCTCCTGGTCCACCAGCCAAGAGACGAGCTAACGGTAGAAGCAGCGGCGGACGATGAGTCCAGGATACCGCATAGATGGAGTAATTTCGTTGGATCGTTGAAAAACAATGTGCGGAAGAGGAATTCGGATCCCAGATGTCGCCATTTTTTGCACGTCGAGATGATCGCCTACATGTCGTATTCAGAGCATGCGTAACCGCGTCATTGCAAATATAACTTGCCTTTTTCGTCGAGTAACTTCGTCTTTGTATTAAGTTCAACGCTTCTTGAGGGGTCCTCAGCGCCCATTCTTCAATAACTGATTTAAACCATGCCGATTCGGCCATAGATGTTGGAAGCCCATACTGGAAAATCAGGTCTTCATCTGCTGCGAGATCGAATATCTGTGTCCAAATTTCTGAAGGGAGGTCAAGGTTTCCGTGAGACGACATGGTTGGTTTTGAAAGGCGGCTGGCAATAGCCAATCAAAACGCGACTTGTCTACTGATCACATGACCGCTTCACGGGACCAATCATAGCCAAACAACACACCGTATTCACTTTCGTCATACTGATAAGCACTGAGCGCTGAGCAGCGCTGCCTTTCTCGCCTGGATGCCTGCTATCGCTGAGGCAACCCACCTGACTTCGCTCAAAGCTTACGATAAGATTCCAGCAAAGAATTCTGCTTACGCGGTGTCCACTGTCAATCTGTCATGCATGTCATGACAGTCATGTACATGTAGTACCACGTCTCACATCGTGTTTGGAAAGTCCCGATCTCATCTTACCCCACACTCAAGTCACGGGTCTGGGGTCTTCTGACTTCATTTCTCACTGTTATAAGCTCACAACGCCCCAGCTCTCTCGCTTATTCTCAGCCTTTATCATGGCCACAGTTGAGATCAACGACGCGGTATTCTGTCAAGGGCACTTGAAGGAAGTGGTATGTCTCACGTTCAACTGTATTCGTCTCCTKGGCCTGATTCCTCCCAGTGCGAAAGTTGCGGTTGCGACACGAGGGAAGAGAACGATTCATTCTTTGGTGTATGTTRCTTTTTGATATCAATGGGGTGCTAATCGCAGCGTTCTGAAGTTTGATCCCATCGACCGCGAGAGCTTAGAATCCCCTGCAGCTAGCACCAACAAGGATGGCGTGTACCAGTGTAAGAAGCACGGATCTTCAAGTATGCTCTGCACTTAGATTGTACCATTGGATGACCTCTGATAATCATTGATAGCCTGCAATCAATGTTTTGGCTGGAAGAAGCAGATAAGTCGTGCAAGGGCGGCAGCGAAAAAGGCAGGGAAACAATAGCCGTACTGACGCTTCTACCTGAATGATGATCATGTGCCATATCACCTAAGCGTTATCCGTCAGTCGTGTGCCAATGAATCGGCTCTCCGAGCTTCTGTATCTCTTCCATTCAAACAGATCACGTTCTCGAGCTTCTTCATGCACGCCGATTTTTCGAACCCACTCTAGATCGGACCGGATACTCTATCCTTCCGCCATCCTAAAGCCTAATGATAAGGCCCGTTTAGTACTCGTGACTCCGCCAGTGCTAGAAGCCGTGACTAATTTCCACAAATATCACTGCACATGCAGTTCCCCTTCTGTTCAGATCTCTGTAGATGCTGATAGCAGGACACCGCATGAAATCGAAGCACATGACTAAGACAAATCCGGAAACTAGCGTCTCTTAACCTGGCTCCCATCCACAGCGTTTTTCGTGATGGATCGGAAATGATAAACATATCCGCCRGAAGACTTTGCCTGTCATACAACGACGATGCCACACGCAAAGGATTCGACAAGTGAGTAACTTTACAAGTCTCTAGAAAGTTTTACACATAATATCCAGAGCTGAACGGACAACCGGTCGACTTTCATCATCGCGGACGTTCGTTCTTGCCGGCAGAGCCATTCGTGGAGCTGCAGCAGAAAATCACGTCGTATCTCACTCCAGCTAATTACGGCGATGCCTCTTACAACAAGGTTCATCCTCTCTTCCCGGCTGCAACAGTCATGTAAGTCACATCCGTTTACCAAATCGTGACATGAAGCAAGATATCTGCGAGCAGAGTCGGTCACGAAGCCACGATCGTATCGGAATTCTCTGTCGGATATATCTACAAGTACGCCGACGCTAAAGGCACGCTATTGCCGCAAGACCAATGGATACCAGCTACGAACGATACTATTTACGACAGTGCGTAGTTTGCCCTGCCTGATTCATGTTCCTTGCCGAAGCGCGACAACAGTGGCTTCAATTACCAAGCTGTTCACATCCATCCTCGTTTTGCAACAACTTGAGCGCAGTATTATCGAGTTGCACGCTCCCGTCGCGAAATATATTCCAGATTTCGCGAGTGCGTGAAATAACCCTTCCTACTAATTTGTCATGAATTTACGTCCTTTTAGCTAATGGCAAGGCGAACATCACAATTGAAATGCTTTTGACGCACACAAGTGGTTTTGAGATAGGTCCGTCGCCTCCTCTATGGATAGGGTGAGGTCGTCCACCTCAATTTCAGAATTCCAGACTGACKATGCCGTCAGGTATAACACCGCCGCTGAGCGCAAGAAAGCCATTATCGAACACCGGATCATAAATTCACCCGGATCAACGTACTTGTACTCCGATCTCAGTGCGTCATGTTGACCGCGGCGTAATCGGTTGCACTAAACGCCTTTCTAGACTTTATGAATCTACGATACGTACTTGAAGCAGTGACCAATACTCCCATAGACGAACTCCTGACGAACGAATTTACCGGGCCACTCGGAATGACAAAGACGTTCTTCAACCGCGGGAATACCTATATGTGTGACGGAATTGCACCAACGGAGTATCAGATTGAGGGTCTGGGACCCACAGAGCCTGACAGGCCTCAACCCGTATGGGGAACGGTAYGATGGGCGACCATTAAGAACCATTCAAGTCGAGTTGATGTATTTCCGAGCAGGTGCATGATGAAAACGCATGGAGTCTCGATGGCGTATCAGGGCATGCCGGAATTTTTTCTACGGCGCACGATCTCGCTATATTCTGTCAGGTGTGTGTTCCCGCCAAGCTAAGCGAGAAGATATGCCCAAAAGCCCTGCGCACAGATGATCCTCAACAACGGAACGTACGGAGATGCACAGATCCTCAAACCATCCAGCGTTGATCTTATCTTTACCAACTTTAACACAAAGTTTCCCGAAAACGCACACGGACTGGGCTTTGATCTCGACAAGTATTCCTTGTCAGGCCCGATGACGAGTCTGGAATGCGCTGGGCACACGGGGTACACAGGAACCAGTATGGCAATCGACCGRGGTGGGTGGTGCTAAGATGAAAAGGAGCTTGATTTCTGATGATTGCAAACAGCGAGCAACACATTTTTCGTGCTTCTTACTAACCGCGTCCATCCAAGCAGGAAGTGGTCAAACATCAGCCTTGCTCGCCGGACTGTTGGATACTGCGTCGCTAAAGCATTAGGAAAAAAAATCTGATACGCTACACAGACACTGAAGATGCGATGGGGAACCGCGGACTGTTAGTATACCTCAGGCTGATGCAGTACTCGTTTGGTACCATCATTGACAAAATACTACGTATCTAGTTTAAGCCGTGATCCGAGATTGCATAGAATACAAATATCTTAGATACACGCTAGTATACATAGCAGAGTTGGCAGCTCTTCGCTAATGGATGCAGTCAAGTAACAAGCATTGAAACAGATCAGGAATCTGTAGAAACCTCAAGTGCTGCCAGTGATGAGCGCACAGAGAAGGGGTGTGTACGTATGGTCTAGGGTAGCGTCTGTGCCGGTGACTGCGCGTCAAAAAATGTTCTAATTATATCTCCAGCAGACGAAATAGTCCTTAAACGGGCTACTAATGAGAAAGCGTGCACTGAAGCCAATCATTCAAGGCATAAAATTGCAATGCAACTATGTGGAGAAGAATAAGCTACCGAGTGGGAAATGATACGCAACACAATGAGGTAATAAGTCAGTCAATTGTACTCGACAGTTGTCAGTTTATGATATTTATGAATGTTGAACACCAGTACATACGTGTTTAATACTGAACGGAGGATCTGAGCATGAATGACTCCCCAAGACACGATTGGAAGTGGGGGAGTTGATGGCCCGTGCTTTGCTCTTCAAAAGATTGTTGAGGCGTTTCAAGCGATCATAGAARGCTTTTTCCATCTCCTTCCATGTTGGCCCGTCAAATTCATGCCTTTTGGTAATGTTTGCTGCCAGTAAGCACCAGAGCCTCTTGTTCCAGGGCGAGCTGGGTTTTGGAAGAAGTGGGCGCATAGGATCCAGACTTGGTTGTATGAGAGCATTGTATTTTCCAATSTCGTAGTCTTCTGCTTCGTCAGTAGAAGCCAGTTCAACGTTGGTGATGTCCTTGTCTTTCTTCATTCCCATCATGTCACATCATGTCATTCATAGCCAGGCGTAAAATGTTCTACGTTTTCCTTAATCAGCCGCCCTAAATACACCATCACAATGGAAGGCACTTAGAAGTCTCTCCTCCTGGCATCCCGGACTCTGCCTGAACCAGACACACATTTGGACTGAGCATCAGGTGAAAAGCACGTTAGAGGGGCAGAAGCAGACGCTTCTGCCGAAGCTCCAAGGAGTCGAAGAGATGGCGTGGAGCTTGGCGCTCATGCTGGTATCCGTGGCGTACCTACAGACAAGCTGCTAAGCTGCTCCTGAAGGCCTTCAATTATCTTGGCATGTTCCTGGACCTGGGAAGAATATGGATCATTAGCGGCTTGTTTTTGRAGAAATATTACGAACCTGGTCTTCCAGTGAACTAATCCGCTGCGCTTGCGTCTGCTTATTCTTTTGAGAGACTCGAGTCTGTACTACAGGTGACTGGTAGCGCGGCATCATCTGAGTTGCTTCTGTGATGAGGTGGTTCTGGTCCACTGGGATGCTGTCATTCTACCATGACTGTGTTGTTTATCGAGTGCTAGCACGTACGCCATCAAATGGACTTGCTCCACCGGAACCATCTGAGGGTGTGAAAAAGGACATTGTTGACGCAAATCCATTGTAGTCCATTATTTATATGCGTCTAGAGTCAGAATCGGGGTTTGCGTCATGGATTCCGAGGCCGACGGAAGACTCATTATTATAATCCACGCGGGAGTTCCGAGGCCGTAGGATTATCTCGAAAAAGGTCACGCGAAACCGTCGGCGCTTCCCGCTCCCGTGGTTATTGAAAAGGCCGCTACACGTCGAATCCCAACTCGCGAAACGAATAAGTTGTATCTGGCAAAAAATCCATGTAGCTTCTGACAAACCTCTCACCGCGTTTGAGAAACCACTTTTGCAACCAAGGATAGTAGTGTTGGTGATCATTTTCATCCCTCGTGTCCAATCATGTGTTGATATATCTTCGATATCTTTYCCTGAAAATCCCACCTACGGGATTTGCTATATCGCGCCGGTCTTGTACTTTCAAAATGAGAGCACTCCCGTCATTGCTTGTGGTAAGAACTGCAAAGACGAGGTAGTAAGTGACAACACAGGCAAGAAAAGTGAAAGATGAGACGCACTTATGGATGACCGTTCCTTCGTGATCGGGCAACTAGTACACAGAATTGTCAACACTKTTGCGCTGCGTTCAAGTTAGCAAATAAACGAGCGTACCCTCTATACATACGAGGCAGCATGTCATGATTGTCTCAAATTTTACTGCCCAAAAGTTGTGCAGAGAAACTAAGATGGTTTATGAAAGCGCATGTAGAAGACGGGCAGGGATCCTTCTGGGGCGCGTTGGTAGTTACACTTTCCCACTTTCCCAATGTATACTTCATACTTCATATAGGTCCCTGCATACGGCAGATGGTTCGGCCCCTGAGCATAAACCAGCGCATGGTACAGGAAATGATAGAAAATTCTATCTTGCAATATCTTGCATGAATGTCAGCGAAGCCTAATGAAATCCCCCCAACACGAGAGTAGGAGCATAGACGCGACGCGTTCGACGTATTGGGACTCTCGGAATCCCGCGTCAACACTGAATCCAAGACCCAGACGATCCGCGACGATGGCCTAGTCACAGAGCGTGCGCTGCACGGCGGGGAGGACAGCACAAGAGCCCCGTGAGTAAGCGGTGGCGAGACATTGGGCCGGCATGACAAGTTGGAGGGGATCGACCTACTGGTCAATCTTAGCGAGCGCAAATGCGGCATGCTAGTGCGATGGTCAGCGTCAGCTTCATCAACAGAGCATCATGTATGAGATCGGGCTTCTCGCATGTCAGCACGGTTGGTCGTGGACCATGGAAGATCTGGGTCTATGTGCAGGGAGCAATAACAGTGGCCAGTCTTGTGTGCGCGTCAAATTCAATTGAACAAGCACCGTGACTGCATGACTCAACAAGTGTACCTAAACAATAGTGACTGCGCAGCTTGCCTAACCACGCCCGCGCTGCCTTTGCTTAATGTCTTCAGACTATGAATACGAGGACGAGGGTTACGAAGACGAAGACGAAGACGAAGACTATGGGGGTGAAGACTTTCAAGACGAATACTCTCAGGAGGACCACTCTCAGGGGGACCACTCTCAGGAGGAACGCTCCCAGAAGGAACACACCCAGGAGGATTACAACGACGATGATCTGTCCGACGCGACCCAGGATGATGACGACAGCGATGATCTGTCCAATGCGACCCAGGATGATGACGACAACGACGACCTGTCCGACGCGACCCAGGACGATGACCGCGACGGTAAGTCACTCTTAAACGCACCCGGGCCACAGTGACCACGCTTCCCGGCACTTTGCAGCCTCGTACAACAATATGAACGTGGACACCGATGGCAGCTACTCCACAGTCACTGACAAGCCAACGCGGAAGGCAGATGACATGAATTCGCCCTCAATGGAGGCTGGCGCCGAAACAGATACCATTAGCGAGCACGGACCCAACCGAACACCACCGTTATCGTCATCTTCGCCTTCCCCAAGCGATTCGTTACACAAAACACTCCAATCGTTGCTTACGGCGCTCACTAAGGCATGTAGCTCCGACGTACTAATGCACTACAACTAACAGCTTCTGCTAGTTACGCACAGTCCGAGGACCACTGGTAAACGGCCACACTTTTTTCCTTTTCCTTGAACTGTTGAATTTTCGTGATGCTAATATCGCCTCTGGCGTGGAGAGTACTAAYTCAGATGTCGAGTTATTCCTTGATTTTCTCCTCCACGTATGTTCGATTTTCAATGACCATGCTAGTTTTCGAACAACTGGTAATATAATCTACCTTTTAAGCTGTTGCGTGACGGTAGCCTTCAAATCGGAAGTTATACTCGAGATGTAACAACAAAGGCCAGAAAGCTGGTGTTCAAGCTGGCGTCCAAGACACATGTTTTACCTAGATCACTATTTATCACTGACATCGAGAAAGATCCYCATGCAATTGCTGTGGGAGGTTTCGGAAGAGTCTTCAAGGGCAAATATGGCGGACAGCTGGTTGCATTGAAAATGCTTTACCAAAGCCGTCGCGCAGGAGTGCGTGGGTTTCCATCTCCAACTTCCTAATGGTAATCTTGTCGCAAAGGAGTCAATCGAGAAAAATCTCTATACAGAGGCACTCACCTGGCGATCGCTTTCGCACCGATATATATACGCAAAAATAAGCTTGACCCTAGATCAGAAGCTATGAC
>JNHV02000514.1:0-15058 GCA_001691785.3 Amanita brunnescens Koide BX004
AGTATAGTTGACGAGGTTGTTCGCACCTTTCTCATCAAAATATTTCCCCCGTTCCTCGCAATCTTTGAGGAATTCAGGTGGGAACGGCCCCAAGCACTCTACTATATACTGCAAATGAAGTTCGTGCGAATAATTATTGGCTTTCTGGTAGAAGAGTGGGCGACCGGTAAGAAGCTCGAACAACTAGAATGTATTCAGAATCCGCAGAGTGATACAGGTAGCCAACATACAAGGCAACCGACTGTCCAGATGTCGATGGCGGACGTCCAGGGGTATCTGAGGGTGACTTCCGGAGCACGGAGTATAGAYGGTTGAGGAAGATGCTCTCTCACGGGCTCGTCGACGGAAGTGGCTGTTTGTGTATCGTCGGTAAGAGTGAGTAACAGGCAGGATGTGCTCACCCTCGCCGTAATCCACCAGTCGAACCGAGATATCGTCAATAGATCCGTTAAGGCTTGAATACGGTAGAGGTTGTGAACGTGAAAAGACGAGAGGTAAAGGTAACGATTTCAGGTTCAAGGGAGGGCCATAGATGGACGGAGGATTGGCCTTGATGTATTCTTCTATTCTAGAAGATACTGGTTGGGGTATTGAAACGAGGATGTTCTCGGATTTAAGATCTTAACGTATGATTGTTGGTGTTAATAATGATGGGCGTTGGGCCGGACCTACCGGTGTGAATATACCCGCATTCGCGATGAAGGTAGTCCAGAGCGAGAAGAACCTGTTTTATTATGCGCTTCGCAATGGGTAGGGTGAACCGGTTCTGCCCAGGTTCTCGAAGGCTTGCTAGGCTTGAGCTTAAGGCGTCCGTCACAAAACATATATGACCGCCAGCTGCGCTATTGGCGGTGAAACACTGTCGGAGAGTTAAACAGTGATTGAATCCGGGACTGGTAGGGTTGGCAGATTCGATCTTGCGGAATACATCATATTCTGGTGAATAGCCGGCGACGATCTTTGCAGTGGCTTGCGATGTCAAGATCTTCATGGCAACGAAAGTTCTAGTCTTGGCCGAATGGTCACTGAATTGATGYGAAATTTGTTTGATACTAGTTGTAATTTATGAAGAACTCACAGCGCGAGCCACACAGAGGAAGAACCAGCCCAACCCAGCTAAATTCAATGATCAAAACGGGGTTGAGATAGGGAGATAGGGAAGCTCAACGCACTTTGCGGACGAACTCATACTGTTCCAGCGCACGTCCAACTGCTGCAGCAGTGAAGTATCCGAAGCCCTCTTCGAAAGTCGAAAATAGAGGTTCCTCCGGAGGCTTGTCAATTCCTCCCATCGCGGTGGTCAGGACCTTGGGATCGATCGCCTTGGCTTCCTGTTGAAAGGACGGTCGTTCTTCTTGGAAACTTTGGGGCATTGTCTGCGAGGAAAGTGGACGTCGGATGTGTCTCGGGATGAAGACCGAGAGCGCGCAGCATAGTTTGACTCGGCTGGTTGAGCAGTTCAACTTCGAGGGCCATGTCCAGAGGTGCCGGAGGTGGCGGGCCAACGTCGCGTAGCACGTCCCACGTCCCGCGTCCCGGCACTTGGACGCGAGCATCGTGTGATGCCTGCAGACTTTGAAATTTGACGCGCAGTGCACCCAGTACACCATTCTTAATCATACACGTTAGGTAACATAACTGAAAGGTCGAGACTTCTGTTGAAAAGATAATTCACTGTGCTGGACATCCGTGGATGCGAGAACGGCAGCTGGTAGCATTGGTAACTAACTACTCATAAAAGTATCGTTTCCTATATGCTTCCGCTGCTTGACTCACACCCCAACAACCACGCTCACAATCATCTTTATATCCATCGGTTACCGAAGATACTACCTTGCGCTGGGAATGGCATGGTTCAGTGAAGAGTTAGTTGATAACGAAAGTGTACAAGCAGCACAGAAATTGGCTCGGTGCTTACCCATATTTCACCTTATCCCCAACCTTGACATTAATAGGTTTTTTGGGCCCACCAGAGTCCAACCGCCCAGGGCTTTCTGGAACTGTTTCCTTGGGTGGTTTCTCCTAAGACAACAAGCACGTTATACGATGAAATAGTATTATGGACAAAGAAAATATTCACTATTTGTGTGTCTGGGATCATTAGGCCGCTGGAAGTGCGCTCTTCGCGCCCAGGCTTGATTATTCTGTCGTCTCCACCTGGAAGGGGGCGAGCAATGACAAAGGGGGTAGAGACGAGAGCAATGACAATTGCAAGCGAGAATCGCATACTGAAAGACCTGCTTTCGGAAATGCGAGGATAAGCGTATTGGGGAAGGTGAAGAGACCAGCTTGAGGGTCATGATCAGCAGCGTCCCTTTTATACGTTGCACCTGTATATTTGAAACCTGACTTCTGACAGCGGACTGATGCGTTGATTGAGAGGCTCCATGAAACGTCTTGAAGCCCGGCGACATGCCGTTTTCCTGTACTCTCTCCCTTAGGACCGCATATGCCCGACCCGCAACCCAAGACCAACCCGCCACCCGGACTAGGCTAGTTGACGAGCCGAGCCGAGCCTCGCTCAATGGCAAATGCCCACCCGCCCCCGCTCTAAGCATGTTTGACGGACCCTTATTCCGCCACGCACGGATTATCCCTGTTGCAGTGTTGCCCAGCAACAGCCTGGACCCCTTCTCCGCGTTTTGGCATTGTAATTCTACTTCCACTCGCTGTCAAAGTTTGCGACGGGACTGATCCACCACCATTTCTCGTCTGTGGGAGGTGGGCATGGTGAGTTGCCGGTGCGCTGAGTAGTGGCGCGGGAGTCTGGAGGTGGTCTCATGCAACGATGTCCGCACCTACACCCTTCCGGGCCTTCCCTCGTCCCAGTCATCAACACTCTCAAATCAATTTCTTCTTTCAGCCTAATTAGCACCACACTCCTGGAGGGCACATCCTCCGCATTAATGGAGATCTCTACCATTCGGGACCACTTCCTGACGTATCGACTAAGGAGTCCATCCCTCTGGCACCGCTCACCAATCCTCTAGAGCCAATCCGCCGCGAGCGCAGGTCCACAACTGGCGAGCAAATTCGTCTCCGCAAACGCCGGCATCCTCGCCAGCGGCATCTTTGATCTGTCGTCTTCGTCTTTTCCACATTCGATATCTTTCGCATGTACAGGCCATACTGCCTCCACTTTCCCTTTCGTGACGCGCATACAAAAAGTTACTAGTAAACAAATATCAGTGTCACTTTGTACGTGTTTTTCCCCTTCCGCCGTCCTTTCTTTATTGACCCCTCCTCTCTTCTCCCAGTGTTTTTCTGTTCTCAACTTCGTGCATCCAACACTCTGAGCCAAAGAGAGTAGATCGCATTTCGAGAGCTGCGGAAGGAAACTTTTGGTTATACAAGCGCTTGGCCATTTACCATGCCGAAGAGCGGCACTGATTTGCCTCCTGGAGTTCGTATCTCATTACATCCACGGASGTGTTGCTGATGGTTTCGTATTCAGATGGGGACTCGATACAGGGTAGAGCATGTTCGACATGTTATAAATTGGAGCTATACTCTCGGAATGACTCGGTTTGGCCCCGGTACGAAAGAGCTTGTACGGTACTGTGATTTTGTTCTTATTCAACGAGATACGGATATCACGGCACAAGCGTTATTGATTCCGACGGTGTAATGCATATATTCAGTAAGTCTCCATAGACGATGGCGATTTGAGGCGTACACTGCAACGTTCAGCTTGCAGGAAACAGAAAGTGCTGAAGATCCTAGCTGGGCGTGACATGGACAATGGAGATACGTTCTGGTTCAATGCTGATGTTGAAGATCCAAGGCCCCTCTATCCAAGCAAAGGTTCTGGTGCTTTCGGTACCATCTTCTAGTAACCGGCGCTTTAACTCATGGCGCTCGAYAGCCGGATGAATCATGGTGCACTCACATGGCTATCGGAGGCAATAGAAACACTAGCTCGACGCGAATATTGAAGCCCCGCACGGAGCTCGATAATCCCGTTGATACCATTGCCTGAGTGTCATGGTGTAGTCTCCTGTATCGGACCATAAACTCTAACTTAACTGTTGCGGCACTGGTATGCATTGGTATGATTATGAATCGATTGTCGGAATGCATACATGAGGTACAGTAATGAATGCATGACAATGCACTGTATTCCCGGATTTCTGTCCCCCAAATGTCTTGCACAAGGTTTCTCAATCCTCTCTGCCTTCTTGCAACTTGCTTCCGCCCTCGCTTTTTTCGATCCATGCCTCTCTACACCGTCTAGCTCCAATAGTATACCCAGCATCTTCATGTATACGCGAATCAGGTAGTTTCGTTTGGTCTGCGATCTCAATAGCTTCAGACAACTGCTGGATGCGTTGGGCAGCATCATGGTGAGGGTGTACTTCGCGGCCAACGAACTCAGTGCGTCCTGTGTAGAGTCTCGGGAACTTGTTTTGCCAACTTGCCATGCAAACTCCTCGTCCTTAACAACCTCCATGGCAGGGCGACGTTTCACAATGGCCTTGATATCGTTTGGCTTGTCAACGCCAAGGAATGGGTTGTTGCTGTAGGAGACTCAGCGAGGCGAAATCAACGAAGGTGAAAACAGTAACGGCGGAGACTCGACTCCGAGTCGGAGGACTGAGCGGATATCTGCCCTGATAAGCGTCAATGCACCAAGCGTGGCTGCGTGGCTTATTTCTCGCTCGCCGCATGAGGACAGGTGAGCTGTGTTGTAACAAAGAGTGAGGGCGAATCGAGGGCCAGCCAGTGCGATGGAAGTTGTTCATTGCCCCGTCAAAGCAGACAAGCTCCACAACGCACTAAGATCGTTCTGGGGGAAGCTTCAAGCGCTTTCGCAGCGTGGTGCGCCGATTTGGTTCAGTACGCAAATCACGAGTCATACAGCTGCAATTACCTTGGCGATCGCGTACACTGCGACCAGTGGTACCTGCAGGCATCATCAGACTACGCTCGCGTCGACGCAGGGACGTGCTCCGGCGCAGGCTCAACCACACTCGCCACCTCCGATACTTCTCCTTCGTAAAAACATCCGCGCCCAGCAAAACACATGGACATACTACATAGTCATCCTTATTTTGGTATTCTCAGAGTACATCATAGATTACATAGAAGRGTTTACACTATGGCGGTGTATAACACTCTGCCCATGCCGTACCTATCTTAGAATGTAAAAAGTCTACTGTGGCAGAGCCTGAACGAGAAATCACGACGTTGGGGGGATAGTGTAATACATCACAAATCTCTGAAGGCACCCACATGAGGCGGTCATGATCGAGSGACTCGATCCAATTTTCCGGAGTAGAGATAAATTGACGACCGTCATACATAAGGTCCCATACCCGCACTGACTTGTCACATGAGCCAGAGACAACATGGGTGCCATCACTTGAAAATGCGACGGATTTGACATAGGCAGTGTGACCATTCAATCTCATCAGCTCCTCTCCCTTCGAGGCATCCCAAATGCGTACGGAGTTATCCTCTGAGCCAGAAACGATACGGGTGAYATCGCTCGAAAATGCGACAGATGTGACATAGTTAGTGTGGCCAACCAATGYCTTTAGCTCCTCGCCATTTGAGGCATCCCACACYCGCACTGACTTGTCATATGAGCCAGAGACGATACGGGTGCCATCACTGGAAAATGCGACGGATGAGACATGGGAGGTATGACCATTCAATGTCTTCAGCTCCTCGCCTGTCATGGCATCCCACACACGTACTGACATGTCGCCTGAGCCAGAGATGATACGGGCGCCATCCCTCGAAAATGCGACAGATGTGACATTGTCAGTGTGGCCATTCAATGTCTTTAGCTCCTCGCCCTTCAATGCATCCCACACCCGCACTGACATGTCAACTGAGCCAGAGACGATATGGTTGCCATCAGTCGAAAATGCAACAGATGTGACAGCTTCAGTGTGGCCATTCAATAGCTTCAGCTCCGTGCCCGTCGAAGCATCCCAAACCCGCACTGACAGGTCCTCCGAACCAGAGACGATACGGGTGCCATCCCTGGAAAACGCGACGGAAGTGATAACGTCAGTGTGGCCGATCAATTCCTTCAGCTCCTTGCCCGTCGAAGCATACCAAATTCGCACTGACCGATCGTCTGAGCCAGAGACGATACGGCTGCCATCGCTCGAAAATGCGACAGATGTGACATTGTTAGTGTGGCCATGCAATGCCTTCTGCTCCTCGTCCATCGAGGAATCCCACACCCGCACGGATTTGTCAACTGAGCCAGAGACGATACGAGTGCCATCACTTGAAAATGCGACGGATGTGACGTAGGAGGTATGTGCATTAAATGTCTTCAATTCTTCGCCTGTCCAAGCATCCCACACCCGTACGGACCAATCGTCCGAGCCAGAGACGATACGTGCGCCATCGCTCGAAAATGCCACAGATGTGACACCGTCAGTGTGGCCATTCAATGTCTTCACCTCCTTGCCCGTTAAGGCATCCCACACCCGCACTGACTGATCACCTGAGCCAGAGACAATACGGGTGTTATCACTCGAAAATGCAACAGATATGACACCGTCAGTGTGGCCATTCAATATCTTCAACTCCTTGCCCGTCGAGGCATCCCACGTCCGGACTGACTTGTCATTTGAGCCAGAGACGATACGGTTTCCATCACTCGAAAATGCGACAGATGTGACATAGGAAGTGTGTCCATTCAATGTCATCAACTGATCGCCTGTCGAGGCATCCCACATCCGCACTGACTGGTCACATGAGCCGGAGACGATACGGGTGCCATCACTCGAAAATGCAACAGATGTGACGACGTCAGTGTGGCCATTCAATTTCATCAGCTCCTCGCCCTTCGAGGCATCCCACACCCGTGCTGACATGTCAACTGAGCCAGTGACGATACGGGTGTCATCAATCGAAAATGCGACAGATGTGACCTCGTCAGTGTGCCCAATCAATGCCCTCAGCTCCTTGCCCGTCCAGGCATCCCACATACGCACTGACCCGTCGTTTAAGCCAGAGACGATACAGGCGCCATTACTCGAAAATGCAACAGCGCGTACATTGTGACGGTTCGGTATGTTCATTAGTGGCACAGCCATGGTGACATTCGTATGTGTGAAGGACGGGGCCAGAGAGAACTGGTTTTTCCATGTTCGGGACTCCGTGTTATACCGTGGCCAGGTCATCGTTGAAGATATATACAAATGTGGCGTTGACTGGGCCGCTGGGCTTGCAGAGAAGTATGTGGCAAAGTTAGAGGTTTCAGTGATCTCTTGAGCGAGATCTGATGGGAATTGGTCACCCTGATTTATCGGGATTAGTTTGGCTTACATCGGAGACATGAAATTATTCTCAGTCTCACCTTGGAGACCCACTCACAGGCTTGTTGCAGCATTGAAGGACACCGATTGCTTGATTGAAGTAGATTCATAGCCTCAATCCAAAACAGAACATGCATAGGAAAAAAACCTCGGACGCAGGGGAGTAGAGTATCACGATCGTTTGATGCGGCTCTGGCCAAGTGCTGAGACCAGTACCGACAGGAGTATGAGAGAACGCCATTGATGTTCATCTGGACCAGCTGGGCAAGCCCGGGTACCTCTGAGTCGAGAAGAAACGATGAGGGCAAGTTGCAAATGTTGAACCGAAGATTTGACATCATGATGCCGAAACAGCGGCGGGTGAGGACTGTGTTGTGTGCGGCTACATCACACGACATGTTGACGTCGCCAGAAATCATGAACTTTGATCGCGTCTGAGTGAACATGAAGTCCTGGAAAGATGGATGGTACCAGAAGACTCGACCTTCTTTGGCGTAGAGGAGTGCGTGGAGCTTGTCGACAATAATACTGGCTTGCTCTTCCGTGCCATTGTCAGAGCTAAGAGCCGCCGCGATGGACGGGGACACACGCTCTTCTGTGCAAAGGAAGGTATGGAGGATAGTTAGGCGCGTCTGGAATTGCTCTTTATCGAGATCAGAAAACGCCTCCCACAGAATTTGTTGATATAGCTTGTCAACCGGCGATGCAGTCGTTGAGGACGTAGCCCGAGTGGAATCAAATAGCTTGCTCATGAGATCAATTTGTTCATCTTTCGTCATCTTGGGACGCGGTGTGATGTATCTAACGGCTGTTGCAGCATAGATGAAATGACCATCCGCCTTCTGCGCAAGATTGGTCAGTTGAGGTTCGTCTTGAAGATCCGGGAGCTTGTGTTTCAAGTACGCAAATATGTCGGCCTTGACAGTGTCCGCAGGCATCTCATAGAGACGACAGAAGGTACCGCAGAGGGCGGCGAGCTCGGGATTTGGTCGACTCGTGACTAGGAACTTAAGGCCTTGAAACTGATCGCTTTTGACTGTCATGAGCAAGTCTCGTAGAAACGCCAGCCCTCCCTGGCCCTCAATCTCGTCCAAAGCATCGACGACAATAAGGTAAGGCGAGAGTTCAGGCGGGCGGTCATTGGCAGAGCGCTGCCACGGACCGACGAGAAGGTCCCTCATCTGCTCTGAGAGGACATGGACAGAACCAAATTTGTCGGCTGCAAGTAATGCGCATGCGTATGACCTGGATTGACGGGCGAGTTGGTATGCAATAGTAGGTATGATGTTCTTCTGCCATTTCGTCTCGTCATACTGTCGCGAGCAGAAGAAGCTTGCTCGTAAGATATTTTGCGCTTCGTTTTTTGTCTCGTCATCGAAGTGCCCTGCTACTGTGCAAGCAATGGTCGACTTTCCCGACCCCGCTTCACCAGCCAACCAGAAGATCCGTGGACTATATAAGGATGAATCTTGGGCCCATTGGTATATGCCCTCGAGTATGGCAACACGTGTCTTTGGGATACACGGCTCCCGAATCAACGTATTCGAGTTTACGACTTTAGCATTGTATAGCGCTTTGGGCGCATGACGCAACTTTTCCACAAGCAATTGCTAAACTCGGGGTCAGTTCGCGCTGCTAATCAATTCGCCAAAGTAATGTACAGTTACTATGTCACTCAATCTTTTCTCAATCCTGAATATAAGTAGCAGCTGAGAGATTACATTAGCCTGCCCACAAGTCTTAGATGGCCACACTACCTGGAAGTCCTTCGTATATCCAACCATGCGCTTAAAACTCTCCTCAATTTTCTTGGCATCTTCTTTGTTCTCTATTATCTTCTCCCATGTGCGGCTCGATTTCATTCTGTTTAACATGACAGCTTCATCAACGAGTCTCCTAAAACCAAATCAGAACACGGAACRTAGCCTGTATGTAAGACGAACTCAGCAAACATGCGCATCGATGATTCCACATCACTGTTAGACTCAGCTTTGAGTAAAGCATCGTTCACAATGTTGAAGCGAGCTACGGTTTGAACGATACGTTGCTTGATAGCACTCTCGTTATCTATAACAGCCTATTGCATAATTAATCCTTGCATGGAGACTTTGCGGGATGCAGCATACTTTTCCAATGTCATTGATAAGAACATTGGCAGATACTTGAGATACTTGAKCCGGAGTCCCGGGGAGGCACAGCTCGACCCTCTTCAACAGTTGCTCAGCGCCGTGTGGCCACACTAATGATGATCGCTTCGTCGTTGAACGCTGAGTTGGATCAGAAGTCGATAATGGCGATGTTGACTTTGCTGGTGTAAAGGAAGTAGTTGATGTGTCGTGTTTATTGATAGGGTCTTTAGGAAGAGTCAGCGCTTCGCTTGTCCGGCATGCCGTTTGTCTCTTACCACTTTTTGCAACAGAAGAAGGATCCGTAGAGCTGACGCCTGGAGAGAAAGGCGATTTGGACGTGTTGGTGCGTATATTCAAACTTTGGATGGACAAGATGTGATCGAGCTACTCACCAAGCTTGGCATAGTCTACCATTTGATGTATAAGGTGTTAGATATAAATCACGTATGACCAAAAGCATTTACCTGGACCAGTAGGGCCTAGAGAAATTCTAGGTACACTCGTAGAGTCTGTTCTCAAGGCGAGGTTCGTATCGGAGGAGACGTTCTCTGGAGAGATGGAAGTTGGACGCGTTGGGTTGGTGTTGGATGGTGAATCTTGCGGCCTCGAATATCGAGATGGCGAAGTGGGACTCGAACTGCCTGACCGGAGTATGTTTCGCAGGAAACCTTTGAGTACCGACGGTGGTTGGCGCTCGGACATGACGATAAGAGGAATTGGGACAGATTCGGAACTGCCATAACAAGAAGTGTTTTCTCATGACTCATGTTATCAATCACAGGGCTTGTGTAGGCGGTTACAACCTGTTACAACCGTCGACTCTGAGTCTCTGACGAACATCAGATCAGAGCTCTCCGAGCACAGCCACATAAGCGTATCCGTTGAAGTTGATTCCATTCCAACACATTTGATTGGGTTTGTCGTCGCTATGGCATCGCTTCTAATTACAACAAAGAAGTATTGCACTCTCGTTCCTATCCTCGTCAGGATAACACCACCACCATTTCTTCATTCCCGAATACACAGCCGCGGCGGACAGTGCATCTTGCGCCCTCTTAACTAATATACCACCTTACATAGCACAACCCCTCTGTGCTCACCTGTGTCGCGCCGTTGCAGGAATGAGTCACCAATAATGTGGATAAGATGTCCATAATACATGTTGGGATTGGGTTGAACACGTCGCATGTTTACGCTCACAATCGTATGCATTTCAGGGTATCTTATTTTGCAGCCGCATCGCTGACGAGCCTAACGTGCGCCAGTTTATGCTTGGGAACCAAGCTATCCGCTGTACACGCGACACTATCATGCATACCAACGTCTACTGAAGATGAAGGATATTGCGAAGGTTCTAATAGCGGAGATGCAAGGCTTTGGAGAAAAATGAAATGACCTTGTTCGCTCCATTTATTTCTGCATATATCCGTACACTGACGAGAAACCAGCCGCCCCCCAACCGCCCCATGATCCACACGGCGTATCTCGCGGGGTCGCAATTGAGTCCCCGTGGCATGAAGTAAGTCTTATTTCAACAGTCAATTATTGACAATCAGATCCGTTGATACACGAATGACGAACCGTCGCCATAAGTGGGCAAAATGACAATCCTTTACATAGCATTTGACGAGCCTATGCAGTGAAAAATAACTTGTCGACCCATGCTGGAATAATTGACGTTCCAGAATTCTGTGGTGCCATCAAAGAGCGTCAGTGCGGCGGGGAACRCTGAGGGAACTGGGTTCGCCCGAGACTCCGGGTTAGAAGATACGAGGCCAGCACCGCCATCTGATCTGAATTATTCTTCATGTTGGGTACAATCGGCCGACATATCGTTATATGCCTTTTAATACGATGCACCGGAAGAAGTTGTTTGTTCCGACTTTTTTTTTGATGCTCAACTTGTGCTGATCACTCAGATCATCTACATCTATCAGTGGCGGACAGGGCTCCCGGGTTCACCAGCTTGTTGAGGAGATTGTGTCTGACTCTCTCAAGGCGGATGAGAAACCCGTTTCGATTGTGACAATCCTGAGTGGGACCCATTCTCGGAGTATGTGATCAAAGGTTTGAGAATGACATCAGATATAGACTCGGAGAGTTGGATAAGAAGTTTGACACTCAAGGTTATCATCCTGGCTTGATCTGGACTGGTGACTATTTTTTCTTTTCAAATCAATAAAATGATTTACGGGTTAGTTATTTCGCTTGACGCAAGTGCAGCGTGCTTGAATGGATGTTGGACGGCAATCCACCAGACGAGTACGTATGAAACCACGTCAAGGGAAGCCTCATTTAACGTCATGTATGAACTGTYGATCGACCTCGTCTTTGAATACAACTCTTTCGATGCGTAATGACAAACCCCGAGTTGGCTAAGAGGAGAAAGGTATGTGGTCCAAGAAGGCATGGATAGCTGTGGATGAGAGGGGAGAGAGGCTTTGAGAATTTTAATTCYTGGTTTGGTTGGAAACAGACTCCAAAAGGCATGGTTGATGTCTTTTTGCTGGCAGGTGTGGTGAGTGTTTAAGCAGGATGTGCAGATAGTTGCTCCATAGTTATTTAGAAGACATTGTGCATACCATACATTACCTGTGGAAAATCCACATTACATGTGAGTGCATGCATGTTTGACCCAGCCAACCTTGAGAATGACATATACTTCAATTTATTGTTTYCACTGCTCCAGATAATTAACAGCTAAGTACCAGCCCTTTCCACCCCCATGACAAGCCCTCAGAAATATTGGTTGGTATGGCAAACAAATACAAAATCTACAAAGTCTTCAAAATTCCAAATTCCTGAAGGCTATGCAGCAATTGTTCCTGCTGCTCAGAAGAAATACTCTTCATATATAATCTGAGAAATTCCCAAATGGAATCAACTTCAGAAATGATGTCTTGTAGGACATCTAGGGCAGTTATGAATCATCACAGTTCTCAATGTAGAAGTATATGCATACCATGGTCTGCTAGTTGAGTAAGGATAGATGTTCCACAAGCCTGAGATTCAACATCTGGATGGTATAGACAGCTGAGGGCATATACAACAATTCTCAGGGTAACATTGGTAAATTGTTCCAGAAGATGACCATGTGAGATATCACATTTGCTTTGCAGAACAAGCCTACAAAAAAGATGAGCACAGGAACCAGCAATAGATCTATCCTTGTGTTGCAGGATGCTGAAGAGGTCAGAGGCAGAGAACCATTGGGCTACATCAGGAAGTGCTGCAGCTCATAGTATTGGCAACAGAAATGGCACGTGATGTCAAGCTGCTGCTCACCAGAATCAGGCAGGTTAGAAATTAGATCAAAGGCAAGTGGCAAAGAAGAGGCATGGCCCTTTTTCAACATGAATATTGCCTGCTGGACCAATTGAGATAGGAAGATTTCTGTGAAGAACTGTTAGCATCACAATAAACATAATACATGACAGACATCATCACTTACTTTTCNACTTGATCTCATTGTCAAATGTGGCTAAAGATGGATCTCAGCCATGTAGTGGAGAGTAAGCAATGACACTTACATTGTTTAGCCAATTTCTTAATTGCATCTATACCAGTCAATCGGCTATGCCAGTCACTCTCCTTGAGCAACTCAACAATCTGAGGAACAGTGGTCTTGATCACATCAGATTCATGGAGTGTGGCTAAAAATGGACTAAGCCTTGTAATAGAGGGTGATGAGCACCATACTTACTTTTCTCAACCAATCTCATAATTGTATCTACACCAGCCAATTGGACAGCTGAACTGCTATCCTTGAGCAATTTGATGATCTGAGGAACAGCATCCCCAATTGCATGGTGGAATGTGGCTAAAAATGTACCTCAGCCTTGTAATGGAAGGTGACAACACCATCACTTACTTTGCTCAGCCAGTTTCCCAATTGCATTTGCACCAGCCAATCGGACATGTGAATCACTGTCTGTGAGAGACTTGATGATTTGAGGAACAGCAGTCTTGATTACATCATGGAATGTGGCTAAAAATGTACATCAGCCTTTTGATGGAAGTGACAAGCACCATTGCTTACTTTGCACAGCCAACTTCCCTACTGCATTTGTGCCAGCTGATCGGACATCTGAATTACTGCCTTTAAGGAACTCTAAAATTTTAGGAACAGCACCCTTGATCACATCACCAAATGCATCTAAGAATGGACATCAGTCTTGTAATGGAGGGTGATAACCATCACTTACTTTGCTCAGCCAATTTTCCAATTGCATTTGCACCAGCTGATCGGACCTCCCAATTTCTGTCATTGAGGGACTCAATGATCTGAGGAACAGCAACCTTGATTGCATCATGGAATGTAACTAAAAATGAACCTCAGCCTTGCAATGGAGAGTAACATTGAGCACCATCACTTACTTTGTTCAGCTAACTTCCCAAGTGTGTTTGCACCAGCTGATCGAATATTTGAGTTACTATCCTTGAGCAGGTTGACAATCTGAGGAATAGCATCCTCAATCATTTTGTGGAATGTAGCTAAAATGCACCTCAGACTTGTAATGGAGGGTGACAGCACTATCACTTACTTTGCTCAGCTAATTTGCCAATTGCATTTACAACAGCTGATCGGACATCTGAATTGCTGTCCTTGAGGGACTCAATGATCAATGGAATAGTGCCCTTGATTGTATCATGGAATGGGGCTAAAAATGGACCTCAGCCTTGTACTGGACTACACCATCATGATAACTTACTTTGCTCAACAAATTTTCCAATTGCATTTGCACCAGCCAGTCGGACATGTGGATGACGGTCCTTGAGGAATGCAAAAATGTGAAGAATAGCACCCTTGATCACATTGTGGAATGTGGCTAAAAATGGCCCTCAGCCTTGTAATAGAGGGAGACAAGCACCACCACTTACTTTGCTCAGCCAACTTCCCAATTGCATTTGCACCAGCTGATCGAACATCTGAATTGCTGTCCTTGAGCAACTGGATGATCTGAGGAACAGCACCCCTGATTGCATTGTGGAATGTGGCTAAAGATGTACCTCAGCCTTGTAATGGAGGGTGACAACACCATCACTTACTTTGCTCAGCCAGTTTCCCAATTGCATTTGCACCAGCTAATTGGACATTCAACCTGCTGTTGTTGAGCAACTCAAAGATCTGAGAAACACAAGATTTGATTGTATCATGGAAAATGGCTAGAAACAGATTTTAAACTTAAGTGGTAAAGGACTTGATATAAGGTCACTGAACTGTATTTTGCCCATGTGCTCATAGCCACAATGCATCCCTCCTGTAGATCATCAAAAGCAAGTTGATTAATGACCTGTTTTGGGTAATAGGGAATGTTAGCTGCTAGTGGGCTGTTGTGGACTATAAAGGTGGCATGCATTAGTNGTGGATAAGACAGACAACATCATGATGAAGCTACATACTGTACTGTGTGAACATGGACAAACAGTTTCTGGCATTGTAGCGAAGTTCACAATCTTCATTTGTCAAATTAGAATAGGCGGACAGTATTGAGCTACTATGTGGATTCCCTAGCAGCATAAATCTTTCAGAATCAGGAATGGAGGAAGGTGAGAAAAATTGTGCAAGAAACTTCAACAGAGTGGCTTCAAACATTGCAGGATCTACATAGTACTTCTTCAGGAATGCATTGATATGTTCTAAGG